>JBCFYV010000012.1:20334747-20417759 GCA_039000515.1 Timema cristinae | reverse complement strand
TTATTACGGTTCCCCATTGAACATACTAAAAGTTACCACAAAATCTGTTGCGCTCGACCGCCATCTTGGTAAAAAAAGTACACTTTTCAGTTTTTTTTGTCTATACTCGCAACTAAAAAACACAAAAAAATATTTTTGTTAAAAATATAGTTTAAATTGCTTATAAAAAGCCAAATCACATATTTTTGTACTCCAATACCTCATCTGTAATCCACATAGAAAAAGAAAAAGTCTCCACACTTGAAACGTTGTCAATGGTTTTTTGCAGCTTCATTTCCTGTAAAATTATGAATAAAGGACAAATTATTAAATTAATTAAAAAATGTGCTAGTATTTCTTAGATTTTGAAAGCTTTTCTATTCTTACCAATTAAAAATCGTTGCATGCCACCGTACAGGTAGCATTGTCTGAACCCAATCGTCTATTGAAGGGGTTCATCGGGTTGCATCGTCGAAATCGTCGACTCAATGGCGGAGGCGGGTTAAAGTTTCTTCAAAAACTGCTTCTCAATATAACTCTTGTCTTCATGTCAAAAATTTCTGCTCGAGTCAAACACGTGATCTGGCAAGTCCACAAATACCGCATTTTAGTCCGGCTCTCCGTCACCACAAGATGAGGTACATCCCTTTTTTACAATTGCATGAGAGTAACGAGAGCACGGAATCTGGAGAAGGACCCTTTTCAGTCCGAATAGGCTTAAGGAAATCATGGACTTTCCTTCACCCCACAGTTGGGGAGATTTTTCATATCCACGCCATTTCTGGAATGCCGATAAACACGAAATGAGCGTTGCGGCTTTTCAGCCATAGGAGATAACAATGCTAATTTGGTTTACCTTGTGTGAATTTTCTTAAGTGTGGATAACGATATGGGTTTAAATATCTCCTAGCAGCCATTATAAACAGATAAGAAACAAACGTTCTCTGGTACAATTTCATCGGAGTGACATTACTCTTGAAAATTCTTACAAATATCTTGCAAAAATTTCGTTGCTCAACAATTTTAAACTTTTCATTTACCTTTTTGAAAAATATATTTTTGGGTTCACACCCATGAAGGAAAAGTGCAAACAAAAAATTTAATCCCGATTTCCTTCATGGGATTCAAGAACGCGAAGAGAAAATTTTTTTTCACTCAATTTTTCCCTTTCCTGGTCCGTGAAGTAATATTTCTTTCCTGCAGGTCCAATGCAGTTAGTAAATGAGAGATCAAATCTTCCGCCAACAATGACGACATTGCAGATGGAGATATTTATATTGCTGTCTCGACGATAAGTGTATCAGGATCGTCTTGAGTTTTGTCTGACCTCAAACCCTTCATTTTCAAAAATCTCCCGAAACACTGAAATCAATCAGATTTGTATTTACGTTACCCAAAACTTTCTTGTGTTCTGTAGCGATCATAGAGCATCGAAGTTTATGTCGGGCTAGAATTATTTAAAACAAACGACACTGTGAAATTTTTTTGGTGCTGGAGCAATGGGTGTATCCATAAAAGCGATTACAACTCCCCCAAAAAAAGGGGTTTTTTTATGTAATCTACATATCTGCGCAATGGACCTATCGATTTTGATGCCATACCCCGATGTAGAAGATATCCACCGTCAAGACATATTCGCAATCCACGTGAAATATTTATGCGCGTTCTTCGAAAATTCATACAAACAACGATTTGGTTTCCGCATACCCCCTAAATTAAAAAGAACAAGTGGAAATGGACCAGCCGTACACAATTAGAGGGAGTTCAGCTCACCCTTTTTTCCAATAACAATTCTTTGAAATAACATTAACGGCGACAACACCTACCATCGTTCACCTTGCTCGCGGAATGAATTGTGGCCAGAGACGAACCGGTGTCGCGTTTCTTTTTACGTCCTTGAAATTTTCTCTAAACGATAGCCTCGATTGATTTCGTTTTCCCATTTGTACTGCATTGTCCCAGATCAGCCTTCCGCCCTAAGAAACAATAAAGCCACCCCCACTTACTTCACTTTACTCTGTCCGCTCTGCCTGAGATGTTACAGCACAGTAAAACCAAACAAATCTCAGAACCATCTCACATCAGTACGCATCGCAATGACAACACATGCCTCTACGCCAGAAGCTTCGACTGCTTATTTGCTGTTGTGAGGAGACTGGGAAAAAAAACCTTTTAAAATAAAGCGTGTGTACGATGTATTAGATTTGCCACGATACAGACTATAATTTGAAAACATCCATCGTGAGAAAATCAACTAGTGACTCACTAAAGATAATCACTGTTTTAAACTACGTTGCAAAGGGATCTGGGTCAACAATATGCAGCGTGTGAATTGCGCATTCCAAACAGATTCGCTGCCTATTTTCGGCAAACGTGTGAAATCAACTTTACTACGTGGCAGTTAACCCACCAGGGTTCGAACCCTAACTCCAGTTCACTTGCAAATTAATTAGATGGGGCTGAAGACATTTCCCCCTGGTACCCCGGGTTTTATCCTACTTGTTTGTTTTTTCACTGAGTCTAGTACCCTTCATGTTAAACGCATACTAACTACGCTATTTGAACAAAGAGGAGAAGTAAATTTTAGAAAAAAAAGTTCCCTTTTTGCGTGAAAGGAGAGTGGGAAAAAAAGATTTAGAGGAAAAAAACACCCTTAGTAATTCTAAAGGGGGTTTCAAGCCCCGATCTCCCCGTTATTACAAAAAGTCAATAAAGATGTCCGCTTTAGACCAATGGTCATCATGTGGATTATTTTGGGGATCCCCAAATTCACCGCACCTTTTTATATCTATAAATTATTGTTCAGATTGAACTCGCGTGCCGAAAGGTGTACCAACTATATGGGCTTGGGATGCACAGATTTTTTATTCTCGCTAACTACCGGGATTAAACCCACCGGGTACATCGGGTCGATTTCCCCACGTGGCTTTTTCCGCATTCTACCACTAATAAAAGTCTAATATCCATAGTAAAAGTCTTATCTACAACTAGAAAAACTACTAGATCTACTTTCCCCTATTTCATACCCAAGCATGTAATCTCTTTCAACAAACACTAAATTATGTTTCTCCTCCAGCAAGCAAAAAACCCCACTATAGTTTTTTTTCCTAACAACAAACAATGTATTATATTTCTCTCCACAAAACCCTATTTTATTTATTCTCCAAAAATCCCACCGTAATGTATTCACACCAGCCCCCTACCATAGTTTCAAAGTTTTGTTAAAATTTGAACGTTTATTTTCAGGGGCAAAAACCTGTACAGATTGTCGATGCAAGGCTGGTGACGCTGGAAAAAGCGCGGGCCGGGGCCGGTGGACAAAGCGACGCTGTGCCAGGACAAGGTCAGACAGAGCGCAACTGTCACAACTTCGTCAAGGTGCTGCAGAGCGTGGGGAAACGGTTGTTCGCGTGGTGGGACCAACGCCTTCTCGCCGCAATGCCATGGCGCGAGGTCATACCCTTTCACAGAAAAGTGATCATTCTTCACTAGTTTACCCAGAAGAATGGTGCCATCTTCACTATTTACCCCGAATATGTGTGCCATCTTCACTAGTTTACCTGAGAGGAGTGGTGCCATCTCACTAGTTTACCCCGAATATGTGCCCATCTTCACTAGTTTACCTGAGAGAGTGGTGCCATCTTCAGTAGTTTACCAAAAATCAGGTGCCACTATGTACAGTACCTTGCCCAATAAAGTGGTGCCATCTTCAGAAGTTTTACCAAAAAATCAGGTGCCACTTATGTACAGTACCTTACTCAATGAGAGTTTGTGCCATCTTAATAGTTCACATGAAATGGTTGTGCATCATCAGTATCTAAGAAAAGTAGGGCGGTGCCATATTTTGTACTGGTACTTTAAGAAGGTAGAGGATACCATCTTTAGTAGCTTTGTAGAAAAGGCTGTGCCACCTACTGCACCTTAGAGTGGATTATAAGTCATTTCAGTTTATTTGTGGAATATTGTTGTTTCCATCTACTTACTTTGATATACTATCTTCAATAGTTGACCAGAGTATAACATATTTGACATTTATTTTACAGCATGAATAGTCTGCCGAAGCTTTATATGCCTTATAATTTAACTCAATACTAGGACAGGCACACCATCGAGTCCCCCCGTTAATTTATCATTGTGAAAGGGTAATCCCATATTTTCACCATGGTAAAATTTTCAGCTATGCCAGGAATCGAATCTGGGGCCCTTGGCTCAGTAGGCATACACACTACTGACTGAGCTAAGGTAATTGTACCCTTACTAAATAATAAATACATGATCTCATTGTAGACAAGAATACAGTGAAAGAAATTTAATAACTTTAATAATAATAAAAATGAGGAAAAACTAGAAAACATATGATTCAATAGTTTTAATAATTTAGTGAGGTTTCCACAGTAAACAAACGAAAGTTATTAGTTTTAAAGAGTGTTCCTTAACAATGCTTTAATTTTGCTTCTTCTTTTTATGATAGAATTAAATTATTCATTGGCTATGATGGTCAGTTTTTAAAGCTAATGATAAGATTATTTAAGTATTTTGAGATCCATGCAAGTGCACAAGAATCTCACAAGAATGGTTAAAGGGCAGATCTACAAGATAAGTTAAACAATTTTAAAATAATAAACATATTATGAAGATTTAAGCTAGTAATTTAAATTTTAAAATTTATACCCCTATTTAAAATACATCTGCTCACTGTTCTAACCAATAATTGATTAATTTTTTGTTCTGGTTGATATCTTATAATTGTATACTTAATTACATAAATAACATATTTCTTGAACAAGCTTTTTATTTCATTTTCAAACTTTCTTACAAACTTAAATTATTGATTTCACTCAAGAAACATTGTAAGCCACTTCAACATATGTAATCTACTCCTCCTCCACAGATTGAAAATGTGAACAACGTGGAAAATGGGTGAAAGGGGGCCAAGTGCCCCTACAGCCCGGAGCGAATGTCACAGGCTCTGACCAAGACGGGCCAGTTCTTTGTGGGTAGTCCCATGGACTTCTCTGGTGCAGACCCCGCTATCTACCGCAGCATGAGTCTACCGGGCCAAACTCACCCTCCGAACCAACCAGTACAACAGCAAGTGGCTCAACAGCCGCAATTTGTGGGGTCCTTTGAGACGGGAAACTTTGTTTACTTCCTGTTCCGGGAGAGTGCAGTTGAGTACATCAACTGTGGTAAGGTGAGCGCCCAAACAAAAACATCATCATAAACTGTTTCCCAGCTTGTTTGGGCCCGGTCAGTTTAGTAAAATTACATTATCTTCCTCTATCCTGACACCATTCTTCCTCCTTTAATTTCTTACATTCCCTCCTCTCACTTGAACACTTTCGTTATATGCTCCTCCCATCCTCTTTTGGCCTCCTTAGTGGTCTTTTTCCTACATACTTTTTATTTCCATAATTTTCTTTAACATCCTCTACATCTCATGTATTTCCTACGCTTTCCTGGGATAACTTCATTCCTAATCTCCTTTCTCCTCATGAAAGTTAACATGCTCCTCACAAACTTTATTCCCATGGCCCCCACTTTCATAGTCTCTCTTACAATCATGTCCATGTTTCTGCTGCATGTGTGGGCAATGGCTACAAAGTACACTTTGTACAACACTTCAAGGGCACTTCTCTTTTCCATAGCAGGTCTCTTATGCACTTATAAAACAACTCTCTCTGCTGCTGTCCTCTTCTCATTACATCCTCTCTACTTCCCCCTTTCACCTCAATCACGCTTCCAAGATATTTTACATTCAGTACTTTTCTCAGTGCTACTCCACATAATTTTATAGCTTTATTGGGCATCACCCTCGTTATTGTCATTACCATCACTTCACAATTTGCCATGCTCAACCATCTTTAAAAATTTTGAGAAGCATAATACATTTACCACAGTCACACACATATTTATTTATGACACCCACATTTGTGGTCGCATGATCTAATGTGCTAATCTCGTGCTGGACTGGATTCCTGGTGACGGGCAGATCAGGTTTTAATTCCTGTTGATGCACTGAGAGTATTTTTCCCTGAATGGGTTTTTCACTCTCTTCCCATGAACATGTGGTTATATTTAATCTAAAACTCAACCTCCCTTAATTTTAGCCCCATTAGTGTAATTAATTTTTGTGTACAGCCAGAATGGGTACTAAGAAGTGGTGACTTTTTAAAATAAAATATTCTCTTGAACCTAAACAGCTCAATTTAAAACAAAAATATATTGCGAGAGACTTCACTTTAAGAGGCCTTTCAGTGCCAGTGTGCCATTTTTTATTATCTCTTGTTATATTTCATCAATACAACAAATTATGTAAGATAAATTGGCTATGCAAATTGTTTAGTAGCCTATATGTTTACTACGAGTAAAAAACAATAAATTACAAACTAAACAGTTTTATTTATGGAGAATATTCTACTGGATCTTAACCAATGTCATAGTAGATTGCCGATCATGATTGAGTAAACATCATCTAAAAACTTTTGTCAATGGTTGAGGACTAGTTTCAAAATTGTTTCCCTTTTCAGATTGTGTATTCCCGCATTGCACGCGTATGTAAAAATGACAGCGGAGACAGCTCATGCTGAAAGACAACTGGACGACGTTTGTGAAGGCCCGGCTCAACTGTTCCATCCCCGGAGAGTATCCGTTTTATTTCAACGAGATTCAGGGCATGTCTTACGTCGAGTCTGAGGAGATGGTGTACGCAACATTCACCACACCAAGGTAACTGGGTTTAACACACACATGTGTATTAAGATGGGGTGAAAAAGGTGAGTTATGGGGAGTATTTTGCAATTTTTATATCAAAACAAACTTTTGGTCTAAATAAATCAAATATACTACAGAAAAACATAAAGTTTAGTTGTATTCACATGTTAATATCAATATTTCTAGAATATCTGTAAAGTATGTCCTAGAATTTAATGAGAAATTTCTTTTCATTTAAAATGTTTGTCATCTAATGCCACAATACTCATGACAGATATTCAAGATTTGTTTATATCATCATGTAAAAGAAAATTAACCTATTTAATATTTCCACTAGACCAATATTTTATTTATTTTGGCAAAATAAGTTTTCCTTAAAAACTGCAAAAGAACTGCCTTAACTCACCTTCCTTTCCACCCCACCTTAATACATTAAAGTCATTGAAGGAAAATCCTTTGGAATATACATAGTTTTATTGTGATTAACATTAAGGGCTGCGTATAGCCTGAACAGGTGGTAAGACACACTGCTTGGAAAAAAAACCACGCATTAATGACTTTTTATTAGGGATGGACCTTCGAATCTTTGAGGGCATTCAATAATCAAGGATTTGAGAAATATTGGATTCAATATTAAATACTTTTACTGAATTCAGTTTTTATCTTATCTATCTATCTATGTAATATGTATATATGTATGTATGTATGTATGTATGAAAACATTCCCTGCGTGCATGGGGCATTAGTGCTTAGGGGTAGCTTAGCTTGGGCATGGCATGCTATCACAGATTTTAACATTTTCTTGATAGAAATAAAATATGTAATTAATGTACAAAATTAAATTCAGATTAGGGATTCTATAGCACTTAATTGGTTGTCAAGGTGAGCATTAGGACATGGCTGGATGTATTGTATAAAATGTCGGCGTTTTCTCTTATTAAGGAACAGTATCCCTGGCTCAGCGATCTGTGCCTTCAACATGTCTGCAATAGAGTCAGCATTCTCAGGGCCATTCAAGCACCAATCAAGCTCTGGATCTGCATGGGAGCCCCATCACCCCCCTCATAAACGTAATTTTGAGTGTCAGTCAGCCCCCTCCCACTCCCACCAACTCCTGGACTCCTCCAAGTACCAGCTAATGGACTATGCTGTCCAACCGACAACAATGCGCCCACTCTACATTGGGCTGCTTGAGACGCTCACACACATAGCTGTGGACGTCATGGCCACCAACCTGTACAGGTGAGAACAGTTGCTAGCAACAGGGACCATTAATCTTTCATCCTCCCGAGGTTGTGATTATTGAACAAAATCAATACATATTGCACATAGTATACGGTACTGAGAATGGAAAAAGATAGCAGAAAGTGTGCACTGTACGAAGTTGGGAAGTCACATATGTCGGGTTGTTGCAAATTAACCACAATATATTTGCCTATGCAACATTTCCACTATATTTATAATAACAAAAAAAACCTATTCAGCTATTTTTTTGGCATTTAATTCAAAGGGAATGTATTTTATGATAATTTAGGGTGGCACAGGGGGAGGGGGATGTTGGCACAATGGAATTTTTAGATGTATTTATTTGAGAGTTAAGAAATACTGGTATATACATTAAGGTTTGTGAAAGTACTTTATTTAATATCTTCCTTCCAAATAGGCATCCGTTTTAAAACGATCTTCTATGTTTTCAAGTAGAAAGTAGGAGATTCATGTTACTTCTTTTAGATTTACCAATGATAAATTGTATTCGTCTCTTGGGAGGGACATTTTTGGAAACTTTTTGTAGTTACATACAAGCTACTAATATTACCTTATATACACTACTTTCCCACACATTTTAAATGTTGATTTGTGTTCCCATCAGAAGGTATCAATGCCATATTAATTATTTTCTTGTGTTTACTAATTACATCCTCTGAATAACTGTGGGTAGTACATTAAGAGATGAAGACAACATTTATTTCCAAAAGGGCTACATGAAAATCAGATTAATTTATAAATAACAATTTTATGAACCATATTTTTCTAAAGAGTCTTGAAACAAATAATGTACTATTATTAGTATTAGATGTTTTGTCTTACAACAGGTCAAATTTCTTTTGTCAGTGAAAGTTAGACCTCCAAATGCGCCCTGACCTATGTCTCTTCCTTCAGCTCCCAGAATTTTCTTCATTACTTCAAGTCATCTAGTATTTGAATCCTATTATATAGGAAAGTGTAAAACTAACACAGTTTATTATTTATAGTTTTACTTACTAAAGATAGAAAAAATAAGTTTGTGTCTGAAAAACCTGGAAAAACCAGGGAATCTTGGTATCAACTTTGAAAATAAAATCAATCAATTGGCTCAATATTTATTTTTGTGTATGTTTTGACTGTATATATAAAATGTCATATTTTCTTTCTTTGGTAAAATTAATAATAATCTTTCAAAGATAGCTTTTGAAAACTAAGATTCAGTTAGAACAATTTTATTTAGAAGTGAAAAATACCTTTAGTCATTTTGTGAATGTATGCATTTCTTAAAAAAATAATAATAATAATAATATTGATAATAATAATAATAATAAAAAACATATTTTTATTGAAATATTTTTAGATGGTGGATTTAATATTGACTATACATTTAAATCTGGATGGTTTTGAATGACTTGAATAGTTCCTTTTATTATATTTTGAGTATCAGCATATATTGATAATTATTGGCTGATTTACATCTGAATATATCTCATACATAGTTATTATATGGATAGCCCATATCAAATATTGGTTTACTGTTAACATGAAAGATTGGCTTTTAGTTTGTTTTTACAGCGGTGATTAGTGTTTCGTTTATAATATTTTTGGATATATTGTCAAAACAAAATAAAATAATTTATCTCTCTGATGTTAGAATATTAGATCTTTTATTTTATACATTGACATTTTTTGTTTTTTATACACAGGAAATTCAGACTTAATATGATTACTGTCATTAGATTTTAATATTGGTATTTTCTCCAATTTTAGCATGATTTACCAAGATCATAATAATGTAGCTTGCAGGCAGTGTTCCTATAAAAGTAGGTTATGAAACCTGACATAATGCGAGGGTAGTTTGCGAGAGCCCCATTTCACCTCTTGTCCTTTTTCTCTTGCACTACCCTATTGGAATTCTTTGTAATATCTATTAGAAAATATTGCAAGTTAATAATGTTTGTGTGTAGCGATCAACATGTGCTCTATGTAGCAACTGTTGATGGATTGGTGAAGAAAATCTCAGTAATCACTCGGACACAGGAAACATGTGTGGTCGAAGTTTGGAAGCCATATCCTGGAGAGACCGTAGTTCCTATTCACACACTGCGTTATCATAAATCCACGGTGAGCTTAGAAAATAAAAATCCATTAAGAACTCACATAGACAAATAATCTTAGTTATCAGTGAGAAATGGTGGCAAAGAACAAACAAACAAACAAACAAATAATATGGGTGAAAACAAATCAATTTATATTCTATTTCTATAGTCCATTGATACTCCTATAAATAAGTTTACAACCCGAATGTTCTTATTCTTTTTTAGCATTTAGCATTACTAAACCCTCAGTCAGTTTTGTATTGTCCGATTTTATTTAAAGAGATGATTGAATAAATGCCCAGACTTGTACCTAGGTCCAGGTAGAATTAAAAGAATAAAACAAATATTTGTATATTTACTGTATGGTTGGATAAATTAATTAAAAACGAAACGCATGGAAATAAAGCAAGCCCTATTTTACCATATTTATGCCAAAAACAAGTCTAACATTCCTGGAAACTCTGTCTTTGATTTTTTTTAAATCTTTCTTGGGGTCAGAGGAAATGTTTTGTTTGTTTCTAAGAGCCTCGAATATGTATTTAATGTGTGTGTGCAGATATATACTAGGTTTTTACCCCATGCTAAGTATTTCTTAATATTGAAATTACCTTGTCTAGGAGTCGGTGTATGTGGGCACAGAAGACAGTTTGATGCGGATTCCAGCGCAGCATTGTAATCGTCACAAGAGCAGGATGTCATGCCTGAATGCAATGGACCCTTACTGTGGATGGAACGAGCTGAAGGAGGAATGTACGACAGCTCCTAACCACAATCCTCTCGCCAAGTACTGGCTTCAAACTGTGACACAGTGTCCGGTGCTTACAGATCCAGGTAGGATTTATTGATATAATTAGAAGCTGACTGCTAAGAAATATGTGTGCTCACAATTTTACAGCTTAATACTTTTAATACTGGATGGTTTTTATCGAGTTTGTCCTGCAGTTTTTTTTATAAGGCTGGACATTAAGGTATGTGTTTACAATAGTATAAAACTTTTTATTATGTGTAGAGAAGTTACTTTGTTATAAAAGATCATTTTTAATTCATAGAAAGCTCTCTTGCTGAAAATAATATTTTCATTGGTGGGCTGTGCATAAAAGCTTTCATTTAATTATTTTAAGATACTTAGGGTTTGGACTGAACTATCTATCATTTTGAGTCATATTTATCTCAAAGCTTTGTCAAAATATTTTGAATAACTCCACTTTAAACTAACTGGTATCTTATTTAAAATTATACATTGCCAAATTTTAAACACAAAAAGTATTTTATGTTTTATATATAAACTTTATAGATGAATGATAAGGGCTAAACATGTCGGTATATTAATTTTAACTGTCATTTAACCTAGTGTTTTATTTCAAATAATGGTATCTTGATTGGTAACATGATTTAACCCAGGGATTTATTCCAAACAACGGTATAATTCATATCTTTTAAAAGAGTTTTAAAATAGATAACATCAACAAACCCACAATTTTAAATATTACATATGATTAACTAATAACCCATAAATTATCTTGAACATTTGAATTTATTGTCATTTTGTGGATCTCCAGTTTGGGAATTTTGCTCTTTTTTTTTTCTAACATTTCCAATTGAATATAGACATATTGACTCTAATTTTTTAATTGTTTACTGTTCTTGATTCTAATTTGAGAGGTTGAGATTAGATTACTAGGGTAGGTTTTCCCAAAACCATCCGAGATCCTTTCGACATGAATGCTGATGCAATACTTTCATATCTACCCTATTCATTAATCCTTATCCCTTAGATTAGATATTTAAAGAAAAAAATGGCAAACACATTAACACTAAAAGTGCTATTAATGTATGTCCTATAGTTGATGGAGGTTGGAGCAGTTGGTCCTCCTGGTTCCCTTGCTCCCACCAAGGCGAGGCTGCGTCTGAAGACGACCAGTGCAGCTGCCGTAACAGGCAGTGCAACAACCCCCCTCCTCAGAATGGCGGGAAGGGATGCACCGGTATCTCCATGTCTGTCACCAACTGCACGGTGCACGGTGCTTGGACCAGTTGGTCTGCATGGTCTGCGTGTTCGCAGACATGCGGTATGGCGGTGAAAACTAGACGGCGGACATGTGGCAACCCTGCACCAGCGCACGGTGGAAGAGTGTGTGTAGGGCAGGATAGGAACGAGATATACTGTACCTCCAACCCCCCTTGTCCAGGTGAACAAATTACTCTCTTTGTTGTTATCAGTCCTACACACATTTGTAAATATGCTCTAGTGAAATGAGAGTTAATTTTGAGTCATTTAAAGGTCACCTTATACAGTTTATAATGCAAAAGAAAAATGTAATCAACAGTAGTATTACCTTTGATGGCATTTTCTTAACACTTTTGCTAATAGTATATTTCTGGTAACAATATACACAATAATCAACTGGGTATTTCATTCTCTGTTTATGGTTTGAAACATGCCTCGCTGCTATCATGGAAAAAATATAAAACTAAACCCACAGTTCTTTCATGAAGTCATATGCAGAGTGAAATAAAATTAATTAGGAAATGTATTTTGGACATAGCTTAGAGACCAAAGACTTAGTGACTCTCCCATATGAGAGTAAACTGTTGAATTTATAAAACATATTAGTTCATGCTCACATGCTGTTTCACCACTAAGCACCTCTTAACACTTCATGTCTAGTGGAGGGTAATTAATTGGGCTTTAATCAAGTAAAACTTATGATAAAATAGAATAAAAGTCATGAATTTCAGTAAAAAGAAATCAGTCACATTAATATAAAACTAGAAGAAGAAGGCTAAAGCGAGTAATTAAGTTCTTCTACCTATAAAGTAAGATATCCAAAGATAGCCTAAGCCATTACTAGCCTTGACTAGAATAAATGAGCATAAATTTGGAAATCAGAAAAAGGTTCCTGAAACCATAAGTATGGAGGGTTATTCTTTACGAATGTGAAACATGTACCATTGGCGCAAATGAAAGTACAGTGGAACCTGGATAATTCATACTTAAAGGGACCAGGGAAAAATTCAAATTTTCCAAAAATTTGAATTAAATAAATTTCTTAAAAGGAATCCTTTTTCCACTTCCTTTATCACCACTACTTTTTTAGCTAAACCTAATGATCTATGAGACCGTGGCTTTGAGAGCAACATCATGATATATATATATACACACACGCACACATGCACGCACACACACACACACACACACACACACACACACAAATAAAGTTGCATGTCACAAGAATATTGCTACGAGCAAATCACCCAGAACAGCACACATAATGGCTCGAGAGGTTCAACCTTGACTAACGGAGTACAGAACTGTATGTTTAAACAAAGACATATGGGTGAGCGGGTGAGGGGGAGGGGGGCGTGAAGAAGGGTACTGACCCAAAAATAGAACAACACGGCGCCGCAACTAGAAGTAGGAAAACAATACTGCACCGTACATTACAACTTATGAAAACTAAAGACCATCTTGAATTACGGAAGTTCCAATTAGTCATGTTCCACTGTAGAGTATGAGAAGCATTTGAAACGGGGTGCTACAGAAGAATGTTGAAAATATCATGGATATATGAAATAAAATACATAGTGCTAAGAAAAGCAAATGAAAAAAGGAAACTTTGGAAAGATATACAGCAAAGAAAAGTTAACATGGTAGACCATGTACTGAGACATTATAGTTTTACTAAGATAATTATAGAAGGATATGTGGAGGAGAGAATCTCAAGAGGGAGACCAAGACAAAGTACATGAATAAGATAGCGGACAATGTTAGAAGAACAAGGTAAAAAGATGTAAACAAATTGTCTCATGATAGGCAAAAAGATAGCTGCTTGCATCAAACCATTTAAAAGAAACAATAAATAAAATTGTGAATGTTTAAAATTTGGCCCATTTAAACTTTTCTATAATGAGAGTGAGAGTCATAGTTGGAATCTCATAGCTATTCAGGAACGGCTAGCCCTTATATTAAAATGAAGATATTTTACTGGCAGCTCAGCTGTATTTACATTCCTACACTAACAAGTTAGTTTTTGGTCGACTTTTAGCTAGCCCTCCCCACCAATTTTTTAAATCTATTTATAATTTTTACAAAATAGTTTTAGTTAAAATCTGTTAACGTATAGATCTAATATAAAAGGGAAAGTTTTTCATTTCATTTCATAATTCTAAAGTAGGTACAGTTTATTCTTTTAACATATTTTAGCATCAGATTAGTTTTAACTGTGTATAAAACCTTTTACTTCCCTGTTTCCCATTCTCCTCTCTCCACCACCTTAGTAAATCCTGGATATGCCAATTTAAGGACTAACCACTAATGTTATTTATGTTGCACTAAAATAAGTTTTATTCTGTGTAGCTTTGACTCCTCCCCCTCGAGATGGTGGGTGGAGCTCGTGGGATCCATGGGAAGAATGCTCAGCCCCGTGTGGTGGCGGGTACCGGGTGCGAAGACGCAGGTGCGACAATCCTGTCCCTCAACATGGTGGACAGGAGTGTCAGGGCTGCCACCTCGACTACGAGCAGTGCAACTCTCATGTCTGCGCAGAGACCAAGCGACTCTCTGCCTGGACACCCTGGTTGACAGTGAACGTGTCTACAAATGGTGGAGGTTCTACTGAGAGGAGGTTCCGGTTCTCGTGCCGTGCACCTGTTAGCGATCCTGCACTCATTAAGATCACTCAAGCCAAAGAGGAGGAGAGGTTTTGTCATCCAGACGGGTCATGTATGAGGAGTGGTAAGTTTGCTATGCGGTACTTTTATGAATTATATTATTGTTTTGTTTTTGGAGTAAATAAGAGAGAGGACCTACACTGACATTTACTTGGAGGGAGGATGGAAAATCACTATCAAAATATCCTTATCCCATCCAGTAGGGTTGAACCTCTACTTTCTGAAACAGTCAGATGGATTTAGAGTTAGCCAAGCTTATTTTTTGTATGCAATTTTCTTGATTCTTCTATATTTATTTTTATGTGATTGCTTACTACACAAAATATAAAAAAATGTATAAATACAGAAAAACCTTTGATCAATTCAGATTGACTATAAAATAGATATAACAAGAAGTATTTTGCTGACAAGATTCAAACATTTGATGAAATAAAATAATCACTAAATTAAACAAATTGAATCAAATCAAATATAAATAGATTGGGGTATTTTTAGTACTAGAGATATTGGATAATTTTATGATAATTTTCTATGATTTGAGAATTGTTTACATTCTTTAATTGTATATCATGCACTGAAGATTAAATTTTGTGTATTTCAACGTGTGAATAGTTATTTTCCTAAGTTATCTGTTTTCTATTACTATAATAGTCTTTCTTTTAACAATTATTCCCCCCCTTGTTAGCATCACGACTTACTCTCCTCTCTGTTCGGGTTAAACGCCTACTATTTAATTAATAAATGGAAATATCCATTCATATTTTTGTTTGGGGTAAACACCTACAATTTTATTAAAAAGTGGAAATATCCATTTATATTTCATGTAGTGTTCATAATCTTTCAAAGACTGAACAGATAGATTATTTTAAGTGTCAGTTTGTTAACTTAAAGGTGAAACTGTGTATCTTTATGTTCTTATGTGATATTTTGATTGTGAAACATTAAACAGGTCGAGGGGAATCTGACGATGTTTGGTCAGATTGGTCCAACTGGTCTTCCTGCTCGGTGGAGTGTGGGGGCGGGCACCAACACAAGACACGTAACTGTGAGGGTCGGGTAGAAGACTGTGAGGGACCATCACGCATGTCTCGAGGTTGCAACACACATAAGTGTAAAGGTGAGTGACTTTAAAATCTCCTTGACCTGTTGCCAAACTAATTATTAAACCTCTGTTTATTTTGCTCATTTATAATTACAATATACTTCTGAAGAAAACATTTTTTCACTTTTGAGATACTTAATTTTTTATATAGGGATTGTATGTTACACAATCACCTTAGCGTTTCAATAGAACAAAACCTTTTTAGAGGAATTGGGTGGCAAGGATTTTATCTAAGGAGCAACCATTACCTCTTATGTTTTGTGGCATTGGTGTTATATGTGAACTGTATTTCGCTTTTTCATTGTGCAGGTCATATTGTGTTTGTTCTTTTTATTTGTTCCTAGTCTTCTATCTTTTACCTTCTGCCATATTTAATAAGGTAAAATAATATGCAAGTTATATGGTAGAAAGCCAACATGAAAGTATAGTTAGTTGGGTTAGGCATTGATATAATCAAATAAACTCTTCTCCTTTCATTCTCTTCATATCCCCATGCAATATTACTGAGGTCTACAGTTTTCTCTTAAGTGTGTAGGCCTTGCCCATCCATCCTCCTTCCATGTTAGATTTTACACATCCATTTGGCACCATTTTTCCCTTGTTTACATATTCTCACAAAGGAATATCTGCAATAATTCAAAATTAAGTGAAACTGATTGAGGAAGAATAGTGCCGAGAAGATGGAAATATGACGGACGATATTAATAAATGAAGAAAATAGGTAAATTTAGTTTCTTCTATTAAGGCATACTCCAACTATTGTTTCGGAGTGTGTTCCTTCCTTATCAATTTCATTACATTTTTACACGGTTTAATGTCAAAAAAATGTTATATTTATAACTCGCAAAAGATCCCGAGAAATGCTGTGCTTTGCTTCAAACAACAGAAAAAATATCTCCTTCATTTTATTGGTTCTGACTCTGTTTTTAATTAATTAAAAGAAATTAATCAAAATTGTAAAACTATGGCTTCGATGTAGCAAGATTTATGCACATGGGCTACTAATTTTAAAATTTCAGTCCTCTGCGTGCGGTAGATAGTGTGCAATGCTCATGACAGACAAACTCTTTATTCTATTAATATAGATACTACCCACAAACAGATTTTTCTATAAATTATCAATAGAACATGGGTCACTATTTTTTGTTTAAATTTCTTTGTGATGCTGGAGTTGATTAAGGGCCAATTTGAAGTTAAACCTTTGTCCTTTTATCTTATTGCTGTAAGAACTAAAAGGGAATTCACTGAATTTCGGAATGAGTGTAGAGTCATGAGTTGAACCATGTCAAAGCAACAAAAATTGTCGTTTCCTGCAGGAGAGTGGAGCTGTTGGACGGAGTGGTCTGCATGCTCGGAGTCGTGTGGTCAAGGAATCAGACAACGCACCAGAGAATGTCTCAGTATCAACAATAGAGGGGAGGTAGGCTCCGGTTGCGAGGGACCTTCCACAGGGCACGAGCCTTGTGAGCTGGTTAGCTGCGAGTGTAAGTCACTAAGCTCAACATATCAAAATAGCTATATTAGTATAGAACTTTCAAACTTATCTTATACTGATATAACTCAGTGGTCTTGCACTTAAATATAATAGACTTGTATGTACTAAATTATCATTGTCAGGGAATTCTGGGTTTAAACCCTGGTGGGATAAACCAAGAGATAGTTCTACAATTATCTCTCCATGGCAAACATGTTCATTTTCTTTTAAGGAAGAACAATATCTCATATTTACAAAAGTTACTAGAACTGCCTAAATATCTCTTAAAGGAAAGGCCTCCTTTTGCTTTTTGAGGTAGTTTGTAATGTATATTTGGCTTTTTTTTTTTATAAAAAAGTTCACACTTTACATTGAGCAAAGAGGTAATGTCAGTTTCCTCTTTTAGAAAGTTGCATTGCACGTTTTACACTCCTCCCTAATGAGTTACAATAGAATGAAACACAGGTCGGGGGATTGGGTGGTTACGATAGATTCTCTTCAAGAGGCAGCCATTATCTATTTGTCCAATGGCAGAATTGTGAAGTGTAAACTGTGTTCTTCTTTTCATTGTAAAATCCATATTGTGTTTGTTCCCTTTTATATGTTTTATAACCACCTTTCATGTACCTTCTTCCAAATATACATTTAAAACTAACAAAATATATATTCATACATCAAGTCATGCAAAATATGCATCTGTTATATTGGATATTATCATTACTGATAACATAACACTTATAATTAAAGATTAATAAGTTATTGTTGATCCAACACCTTAGCTCAGTCAGTAGCTTTTCTGCCTACTGAGCTAAGGGTCCCGGGTTTGGTTCCTGGCATGGCCAAAAAATTTATATTGGGTGAAATGTGGGTTTACCCTTGTACATTGATAAATTAACGGCCAGGGACTGAATGTTGTACCTTTCCTAGTTTTAAGTTATATTATAAGGCATATGAAGCTATGATAACCCTAGCAAGCTAGTAGTGGTAATTATATGGCTTGAATAAAAACTGACCTGGACCATAGGCTGGAAATAATAATGGATGTAAAAGTAAAAAGTTATTGTTGACTACTAAAAATATGTTTGTATTTTTTAAACTGTTCTTCTTACCATGTTCTTACTGTAGAAAGGATATAATAAAAATATGGGTAGGTAATGTATACTAAAACTTGATTAGAAACCACCAATGAACCAGTCAACAAACATAGAAAAGATAATGGAAAATGTTGTGATGAGCAATACCAATGGTGTCATTTGATCATTGATCATCAGATGACTAAATCTGTATTCATGCCCTAATCTATGAGAAAATTTTGGAATGATTGAAAATAAATGAATGAATATAATGTATAATTTGATTTGTAGCTTTGCAAGGTTGGGAGCCTTGGACAGTATGGTCAGAGTGTGACAAAGATGATGAGCAACATCGTCGCAGGAAATGTCTCACCTCAAACCCAGGACCTCAGCTATGTCAAGGACATGATCATGAAACAAGAATTTGTGTGGAGGCCAGAGACAATGGTAAGTAGAGTAACATATCACATTATTTTAAACAACTTGTTTAACCCAGTTGTCACCATAATATTATTTTCTAAATTTTATTTTCAAGAGCCATTGGCAGAGTATGACTTTAAAAATAAGTGTCATATTATATTTAAACACTTTAACGTGTTATTTTGAAAATACACTTTGCTTACACTGAAAGGTAGCAAGTTTACCTTGACGTGCTACACTATGGTGCAACTTATAAGATAGGGAGGGCCGTGGTGGAGTGGGATCAGGTTGAAATTTCAGAAAGGATTCCTGGGACTGTGCCTTCGAACTACGATAGAAAAAGTGTATCTCTGAATATTAAATACCTCTTGAAGCTACTTGGAGTTCTTTTGGTTGTGGTAACTAAGTGCAGAGTTTTAAATAATTAAATTGCTATACAATAATATATTTTGGTAGTTAAAATATAAAATACCATACATTTCTTAATCTATAAACTATATGCTGTTTTTGTCATGGTGACAAAATTAAAGGCATGGTTGTGACATGCTCTTATATACAATATTAAGTATGTATATGTGTGTCCACATACTCATGTAATTCTGGATTAATTCTCTTGACATAGATTCAAGAAACAATATGTTTCATCAGGTAAGTAAATACAGGATCCAAGTAGATATGATCTACCTCTGGCCCAGTCAACGCTACACACTCTTCTGTTGAAGAAAGGCCCTCATATGCCTCAAACATAATAATGTTGTTTTTTAACTGTGAACTTTTGAACCTATATTCTTCTGATTAAGTTCTTAGGCTTAAATATTTCATTCTTATATCATTGTCAATTAGTAGCCAAATTAAAGAAATAAGCTTCCACTTTTTCCTTTCCACCTCCACTACAATTTCTCTTCCTACATCTGTCTTTATTCCCGCAAAGTAAAACTTACACAAGTTGTGTGTGTATACTACTCTTCTAATCTATTTACCTTTCAATGTTTATTGAATCCAACCATTTTAAGTATTTTTTTTTTTCATTTGTTTGGATACATTAAAATAAATGATAATGCATTAAAAATGTTAACATTTGCTTGATTTTTGATAGCTGTATTTAATCGTAAATGTATTTCAATTCCCCAGATCTGAGTCCTCTTGGGGTACAAAGCAGTCTCGACTCCAATAGAAGTGGTTCGATGTCTGTTGGCATGGCCATTGGTTTATGTCTCGCCACCTTTCTCCTTGGCGTTATTCTTGCAACAGGAGTGTGGTACGTTATTAAACGGCGACAGCGGCCTCGTATCCCTGGCAGTCCTCACTATATATCATCGAAACAGAATCCATATGTAACGGTACCTCTCAAAGATGTAAGTAATCCATCAAAGAGGACCCCATCATTCTCTTCTGCGAGTAGCAGCAACGGTTCAGCTGGAACGCCCCATAAAAGCCCTGCGAACGGGGGTATAGGGGCTCCTCATGGAACGCCGAAATTGTTCTCTAAGCCCTTGGTTGAGTATGAGACAGCAACTATAAAGAGGAATAGTCACAGTTTAGCCAACGGACATATTCGTGCCGATTTGGAACAAGACAAGTTTTTTTGAATGTTTGATGAATCAAGACGTCATGTGTGGTTTGAAGTTGAACGAGGTATGATGGTTTTTAATAGTCTATGAAATGAATTAATGCAAATGGTATGATGGTTTGAATCAAAAGTGCAACGAAAAAAAAAATACTTGGAAGTATTATATTTTTACTAACAATTCTGAGTTGTTGAAAAGAAAAGTAGCTTTTGAAAAAGTTTTTTTAATACAAATAATAATTGTAGCCATTTAGTTCACGAAAAGGACAAAACATAAAATGTGCATCGAAGGACACATAATTTTTAATGTAAATAATTGTAGATAGTGGTTTTTATGCTCTTTGTTAAGAAAGAAAGACATACACTGCATTTCAGATTATTTTGGTGCTATATTTTGCATATAAACATGTATGATTTTCTGAAAATACAGTTTTAAAAATCAAGCTATAAACGATGTTAATGAGTTGAGATGACATACATTTTGTTGGTCATGTAAAACGAACTGTAGATATAAACTGTGAATATCAAGTGAGTCAACTAATAATTGGTACAAAATTTATAAGTTGCTGCATAATTTAAATCCCAATATTGCCTTCACTGTGTCAACAGTAATTATGTCCAAGGAGTATCTTTAAAAATGTCCTAGCCTGTGTAATGTATGCACAAATAAAAATATTTTTATCATTTTATTTACTTAACAATAGCTGAAAGGTCAAAATGATTTTAAAGTACTATTTATCTAAACTTTGTTATTATTAGCTGAAAAATTGAAAAATAATTTTTTTTAGTCATAATTAATAAAATCAACTTTGTTCAAACAAACTTTTCTAACAAAGTTTCCAAAAAATAGAAGATTTACCACATACCAGGCTATAGATATGACACCCCCTTAAATATGAAGCCAAAGTGACCTCTTAAATGATGATAAATTGATAATGTCAACCATCTATTTTAATTAGAGATTGGATGCTTGAATCCTCCATTTCTCGTATTCTTTGGCGTGAACACCCCCCCCCCCCCCCAAGTGTTATATCAACCAATAAGAAATTGTAATAATTTGTGCAGTCACATACATTGGAAGGAAAGTACCTTTAAATATGTATAATTTTTAACAAAAAAGTATTTTATTTTTATGTTAAAACACATTCTAAGCAATGAAAAATTGGCTGTATTTAATCAAACACTGAAATGAGGAAAGAAGGGCAAGGCCTACACTCTCTTCTGACGGAGAAGTGAACTTGTTATCCCTTCAGTGCGGCTTCGGGGTAACTGGTTTTGTCTAGTCGAAGTTCAGTTTCCGGGTTACGTTTGTCTCTAGGCGTCGATCTTGCGGGTCCAGTGGGTGGGGGTAAGGAAGGGAGATGGGGGAGAAAACATAGGCGGGTTCTAGGGTGGATAGGGTATGCAAATAGTAACCCTCAGGGCTAAAAGGGGAAATTGGAGTAGGTGGGGGTCGGAGGGTCGGTGTGAGGGGAAGACGAGGAAAGGAATTAGCTAACTTGGGGGCAGGGACTCTTGGATATGCTGGAGTGGAATGTTGGCGTTCGGGGGTCTGGTGGTTGCAGTCGAGATCGTAGAAGAGGGGCCCACGGAGGGAGTATTGTTTGGTTGTCGCGGTCTTCTTTAGGGTCTTCTGTCGGTGGGCCTTGCCGGCGCGGCGGGTGTATCCCATCCCGTCGGAAGGGACAATCAGGTTTGAGGGTGAGAGGACAGAGTCCCGGCAACACGGAGTCGCGGTGGGAGGCAAAGGAACTATCCCGGCGACATGAGTTGCGGTGGAAGGCAAAGGAACTGTCCCGGCAACGTGAGTCGCGGTGGGAGGCAGGGGAACAGTTCCGGCAACGTGAGTCGCACAGCTCAGAGAACATGGACTGTGGGCCGGTCCAGGCAATAGGGAGGGTGGTTGGCGCGGCCGGTGCAAGTGCGGAGGAAAGATAAGAGGATCGACTGAACAGTGAGGCACATCAAACTTATGTATGCCGAAAAATACATAATTATGTGTTTTGTTGTATTTTAGTTGTGAACTGTGAGGCCTAAAATGTTCTAGTAAGTGTGTAGGCCTCGCCCTTCTATCCTCCTTTCAATGTTTAAAAGATTCTAGAAGATGCCACTATTGATAAATAAGTTAAAAACACGATAAATACCTATATTTTTGGTAACACTTTCTTCTCTGTTGTTATTTTAATTCTTTTTTCTAACGTTGCATCAGTGATTGTTTCTCCTCTGGAGAGAATGTACTTTGATCAGAACTATGTATAAATTTACTTTTTAATTTTTTTTATATGAACATATTAGAATAAGGCTTGATATAAATTAATAAGAGTAAAAATAATACAGCAATAAAATCAATTAGAACCTTTTAACATGCTCTTAATTAAATAATATTCTTTATCTGTATTGAAATTAACTATTTTTATACTCCTATGGTTGTACCAAATTATTGATATGATTTTTTTGTTGTTATTGAAAGTGTAAATAAAAGTGTGAAAGTTTCTATTGAAGATTTCATGGTTTGTGTTTTCAATTAGTTATGAAATACTTAGAGCTATTTAATGTTAATGTGCCATTTAAAATACCAGAGGGCACCCTAAAAGTATATAGATAGCGTTATTTAATACATTTAACATGAGTTTGTTTTAAATCATTTAAAAACCATCCTTTTTGACATTTTATTAATATTTCAATCTAGTTTGTTATATGTCTTGTTTTTCTGTTGTTTTTTTAAAGGAATATAAATTTAGCTAGAGATGTTGTAGTAATGGATTTTTAACTAAGTATATCATAATAAATTTTCCACCTATTCATTGCACAATTTAAAATGCAATTATAAATAACTATAAATAACGTCCCAGATTATGTTTATAAGTGTTTATAATCAATTTTATTTTATTTGTGAAATATGATATTTAGAGATTTTCTTAAATATGTTATATTTTGGATTTATTTTTATAAAAATAAATATTTTGGATTTTTACAAACATATTTGGTGGACAAAATAGCAAATTAATATTGAATTTTCTACATTTGAAAGGCATAATGCAAGAACCGGTAATATGGAGAATACTAAGTTTTCCAGGAGAATATATAAACTCGTTTAAAAATGGTATGTTTACTCAGAAAAAACAAATCAATATCAAAAGTTAGTAATTGTTTATTACACAAATATTTAATGAAATATACATAACATTTACTAATAGCCCAAATTTAAATTTAAAATAAACATATGACCACAGATCCAAACTCAGCCTTGAGGACAATTGAGGAGCTACTTGAATAAATAAGATTAGTATGAAAGTCTTGTACCATCACATAATATCAATCATTGTTTTCTTCCACCAGAGTATAATTTGGAACAAATAACCATCAAAACAAACCAATACCGATTTTTGGTACCAATATTATAACCAATCGGCTGGTAGAGACCAAATGGTATGAAGCGTCACTCACATGTTAGACTGGCCTGCTGATAATGGGGAGATCAGGGTTCGAATCTCGGGTGGGTCATGGATGGTGGGGGTGGTTCCCTAAACTGTTTCCCACTCTCCTTCCATGCAAATATGGGTAGATTAACTCTAAGGTTTTTCATCCCTTATGCTAGCATATAAGAGTAAATATATATGCATATAACCTGAACACTTAGTAGGATGTAGTGATAAGAAAATTACATATTATACCACTTTAAAGCCACATAGCTGACTCACTCACTGACATTAATGTTTGCCCACTTCCAGATGAGCTAGAAACTTGAAATTTGGCAAACTTATAGCTTCTAGCCTGTGACTGACGATAAAATTCCAAAAAGTTAAAAATTTAATTTTTAACCCCCGAAAAAAATTCAAAATGGCGGAGCAGCTTTAAAGTATGTTCGGAACTTTCTTTGGAGGTCTCTTGTGGCTAAACATTAACGCTTATCAAAAAATGACTCTGGGATTACCTTAGTTTACATCAAACTTGGAAAGAAAACACACTGAGGGTTTGGGGGCGGAACCCCCAATGAGCAAAGCGAGTGTATACACAAAACCAATTAAAGGTTTTCCTCCAAGACAAATACACGTAAACATGTAAATTTTATGTTCTGTTTTGTGGGAGAATCACCGCTGACTTTTTTTATCTATAGGAATATGGGTAGAACTGATTTTCACAAAATGGGGCATTTTACCAGTTCTTGCATCAAACTCTTCAATTGTATTATGATGCATAAGAGTTAATTTTGTATTGTTGTAATTAAATGTATGTTAATATTTTTAACTTGTTTGAATTTAAATTGTATCAAGAAATATTTCTTTAATATACAATTATATTTTAAAAATGTTATGATTTAAAAATGTACTTTGTAACTTGTAAGTATTAATACATTTAGCATAATACAGCAATATTTCTTACATATAGTGTAGAGGGGTATTAAGACAATGTGCATAGAAATAGTTAGACTTTTTTTTAAACCTGGATTCACTAAAGAAAGCAAAAAAATGCACCTAAACAAGGCCCTACAAGTATTCAGATTTCGAGCTTCCTCTTGATGTACTTACAAATCAATCTTTAAAATGCAATGGTACATATAGGCTATTTAATTTAGATGATATCACATATAAATCATTAGATAAATTATAAAATTGTTTGAATTAATATAAATTGGACATTATTAATATAAGAAAGTTCCAAAACTATTCTTGACAGGCAGACTAAATATTTTCATCAATTTTTAATTATTGTCTTTGATTAAAGTTACATTGCAAACATGGCAATAAAAATAGCTTTAACTGAATGATTTTCTTATTTTTAAATCATGTTTTTTCAAAGTGTTATTTCTAATTTAAAACAAATTTTTCATTATTATTTTTTTTAAACTTTTTCAAAAGCATTTTTTTTTTAAATTAGTGTCATTATTATTCTTCGTTGTTATTTTAATATATTTGGAAAATCTCACATTTTAAAGTTGTGGTATTTATGTTTTATGGTTTTATGTTTGTTTTGCCTTGACATTATATATATAATTTTTAAAACAAATAAATACTCTTTAACATTAAAATTATAAATATACTCAACTCAAGAGATTTTTGAAATAATCGATTCAATTTTAACTCAAGTTAAAAAAAACCTATGTTCGTAGGTCTTTAGCCTTAATCCATAATATCTTAGAATACACTTATGTATGTTCTCATTAATGATAGTGGAATTAAAATAACTTATGTCTTGCACCTTTGCCATCTATTTCAATATAATATCGTGGATTGAAAAGCACACATAAATATGTCAACTTTAATTTAATTGCCAGCTTATAAAAATATGTTAAGTAATATTTGTTTTTTTCTGCAATTTTCATGAAATTTTTTAAATAATGAAGCATTTACTTTGTTTGGGAAGTAAATTATTCATGTGGGTTTGTCAAAAAAGCACAGATGATGTTGAGGTGATACCAGGATAGTTCTTGCTACCAATTTGAGGGCAAAGTTTCCCATTTTTATACTTGAACTAGAGCATATTTGCACTTAGTGAATTCAGGCCCTGGAATGAAAAAATAAATAAAAAAAGGGTAAGAGTTAAAAAAAATTGTGATATTGGGAATACAGTAAATATAAGAATTTTTATTCTTAGATAAATTGGTTGAACATCTTTTCTCACAACCATACAAAATACCAATCAATAAGTAAAATAATAAACGTCCACAGACACAGTAAAACAAAATCACAAATGGCTGTGGGAGAATTTTTTATTTAAAATGTATATTTTCATTTATTTAACTTTTAAAACATTTCATTTTAGAAAACATTCTTAAGTTGAAAGTAAGGAGCGATTATTCCCCAGAATTATTTACTAAATAAGAAGTTGCAATTAATATTTTTTAGAGAAACGGATAGAAAAGTAAAATTATTATTTATAGTGGCCAGTAAAACTTTTTTCATGATGGATTTTATTTTATTTTTTGGATCTCATTTGTCAAGTGTGAATTCAGACTAGATGAAGATTACCCATATTTTTTTGAAAGTATTTTGGAAGACTATGGTTACAAAGCTTATAGGACACATAGCCAAGGCATAAGCAAATTTGTATTTGAGTTTTAAAATATGACTTCTAATTTTAGTAATATTTTTAAAACATATAGAATCAATAAATATTAGCATACATTTATATATTAACCATTAGGCTACGGTTTAATTGAAATAATTACTTGAAAAAGGGATAGAAATACAAAAGGGAACAAACACATTATGGCTTTTACAATGAAAAAAACCCAGTTTATTATTTACTTTGCTGCCATTGGCTGTCTCTCAAAGAAAATCACATCCAATGTCCATTTATTGTGTTTGACAATTATGTTATTTATTCCTCTTACATGTTCCTAAGTTTACTTTTTATCTTTTAGTAAGATGCGTTATGCATTTAACAGTCCTTCCTGATGATTTTTGCCTATAGAACTAGACCTAGGTCGAGGCATTGGGAGGTAACAATAAATTTTCTTCAAGGGACAGCCTTCTTTGTTCATTAGCAGAAAAATATATATATATATAAAAAAAAGATTGGTACCTCCAAATGTAAAATGGGATTTCCTTAAAAATACATTTACTTAATCAATTTAGCGGTGTCACTCTATTTTAGCCAGTAAAAAAATACACTTAACATATTGATGAGTAAAAATGTTGGGGCAAAACAATGTGTCCAACATAATGTGCCTCAAAAGTGAGAAGTTTATTTTTGAATAATATTTTTAATTTGATACATAACCATACACTTTTATTTAAATGGTGTGTTTCTTATGGCAGTCCTTTTAAATTTTAATTCCTTCTTTGAAAAGAAGTGTAAGGTAGTGTTTATACTCGCCCACCTATGTGTGTTAGCTTATACAAATTTTATCGAAGGATTCGTAACTGCAATTTTTAATGTCTGGTTCTTAAATGTTTGAAAATGCTTCAGAGAAAAATATTTTAGTTAAATATTTAATATTGTTATTTCTAGTGTGAAATTAATCTTGTGTAAAATGAAGTAATTACAGTGTAAATTAGCTTTATATCTATAAGTATTGGAATGTTACAATTTTCCTGTTAATAATTAATAATTGAAATAGTTAATTTACCATTTACTGGATAGAGCATAAAATTAAGTTGGGTGAATGATACTAATAAATTTGCTTATTGATTAAAAAAAAAACACAAAGAGTTTAAAATGTTAAATGGGTGCCTTCTGAAATTGTTTTCAAAGAACTGCTACTAATTTAGAGCTGCCTTAGAAACATTAAGTTTAGTTGTTTTGTTAATAATGTAACTCATATTGAGTTAATCTTTTTTAATGTATATATACTGTGCTTATCAGTCACAATTTTATGTTATTAAATTCAATGATTTTATACTTGATTGATATTTTATTGTTTTAAACTTGTGTTGATTGAAGTTCACTCCCCACTCCTGAACTACTTCCATTGCTTATTCTATTTCATGTATAGGACTATAGCTACCAATCTAGTTTAGTTTGATAAATTGTGTAAGGAGATAATTTTTATTACTATCATTGGTGTCTCATCTGTTGTGAACTCTGTTGCTCAAACTCAAATGAAGGTTTGCTAAGTTTAGTTTCACTATTGAATTGAAGAAAAGCATATAATATTATATGGGATAATAAAAAGACACCGAATTCTAAGTAAATTTAATAATTACCATAGCCTTACATTGGTCCGATAACTTGGCTCATTTGGCAGCGTGTCTGTCTACTGAGCTAAGGGTCCCAGGTTTGATTCCCAGCATGTTCGAAAATCTATCATTGATGAAAATATGAGTTTACCCTTTCCCATTGCTAAACTAACAGCCAGGGACTAGAAAACATAAAAAAAGCTCTCAGAGTTAAAAATAAATTATATTTCACCCAACCTAAGGGATATGGTACAACAACTAACTGAATAAAGAGTGAAGTGACTTCAAGTTTATTTTTATAAATAAGAAATTATTTTAATATGAAAATAATAAATAAAAAATTATCTAAGATGATCATGCATAACACAATATTTACTTTAGAATTAAACAGTTCTTGAAGATATTTACAATTAGCCCATAAAAGTTATCCAATATAATCAATCTATGTCCTATAAGCACTAACGCAAAAATTGATAGTCATAACACAATATTTACTTAAGAATTGAACAGTTCTTGTAAGATATTTACAATTAGCCCATAAAAGTTATCCAAAACAATCAATCTATATCCTTTTATTACTAATGCAAAAAAGGTCAAAGTCATAACACAATATTTACTTTATAATTAAATAGTTTATTTTCAATGTAGAATAATAAGCTAAATCTTGATGACGTCATAGCCAAAAGAATCCTTCAGAAATTAAGATAAATTCAAGGCGTTACAAAAAACCCAATTCAATACTGACTAAATAGATATTCATAAATTAGATATACGAAATGAATAAATATTTCGAGTTCAATATTCACCATCATATTTACGGCCGAAAGAGAATATAGAAAAAGAATTATAAGATTAAATAAAAATATATATATAAAGAAATCAATTAGCAAGCCAAAAGGAATTTAGATCTTACATTTTACAACTCTCAAGCCAGAGCTTCTCCTTCCCTCAAATATAATAAAGTCCAAGAGGGACGACTGGTTGCCCAGCCGCCACTAAAGAGCTGGAACATTTGCGAACAAAATATGCGTATGACTTAAAACTTCTACAGACATCTCGGCTTTTCCAGGTCATCCTAAATTGTGTACGAGTGAACTTTCTTTGCCGCTAGAGTCTTTGTAGCTTAAGTTCTTTGCGTCCATTTTCACCACAGGTGATCAGTTTTATTTATGTTGATGGAGAGTGCGGTTGTATTGTGTTTGAATGCAGAAAGACGTGCGATGGGGTGAGTACTGAGATTTTCTTTTGTTTACTACTTGTGGCCCAATGCTACAGTCTCGCATTGATAAACTTAGCGATACT
The DNA here is from genome assembly GCA_039000515.1 of Timema cristinae. Taxonomy (NCBI): domain Eukaryota; kingdom Metazoa; phylum Arthropoda; class Insecta; order Phasmatodea; family Timematidae; genus Timema; species Timema cristinae. The sequence continues at coordinate 20,388,491 of JBCFYV010000012.1, read as the reverse complement.
TCAGGATGTTCACATATTAGGTGAAGATTCTGTGAACCAGCTAGTTGTGAGACTTGAATCTACTTTGGGACAATATTTTTACACGTGATAAGCTATTGTTAATTAAGGGTGTAAAACATTCCTTATTTCTAATGTTAATATAAGGTTATTTATAATAGATCACTAGGCTAAATCATGGTTGGAATTAGGATTAGCCAACACACTTACTTTATAATAATGGAATAAAAATGGTTTGATAGGACAGTTTTTTTAAGGACAAGTTTTTATGGTCACAGCTTATTAACCTCAAGCAAGTACAGTCAACTCTCGATTCTACGACCCTGGGAATAGCGTCCTTCTCGAAGTAACGACCCTTTTTTGGGGAACTGTAAAAAATGGGAAAAAAGGTTGAAAAGTTTAAGGAAATCGGCTGTAAAATGTGTTTGTTGCATTTATTTAGGTCACTGCGTTGCAATTATCTTTGTGAGCGCTGTATTACTAGTAACTGGGGTGGGTCAGATATAAAAATAGACACCACCTCATCAATGCCAGCCAATAGCTCTTGACTCTGTCCACCCCCTCCCACAAGCAAGAAATGTTTCCCCGCGCACGACTGCCGCTTCATCAAGCAACAGGCTTGCTTTTGCCATTGTTATTTCGATTCTCGATTTGGTTACTATTTTGGTTTGATTTTGCGAAAAATTTTTGACAACCCACGCTATTTGTTGTCTAAGAAATGCAATTTTTTCGTATGAAGGTCAAGGAGAGTTGACTGTATACCTATGTTTTTGGTTGGATTGCAATTTTTTTCTTTCTTACTACTAATTGGTAAGCCCTTTTGTTCTCGCTAATAGAAATTCTCGTGTGCTGATAAAGTCAGTCACATAGCACATTAAATATCTCAAATAAATAAATACTCTAATGCAGAGGCCACTTAATCTGGCGCCCGCCGAGCCTTTTGCGTCTGCCCACCACTCTTTGGCCACAGCTGAAAAGTTCTTGACTAATAGTTTTAATCTGTCACTTTTCTGACTAAAATCAAGCTGAATGGTTTTGCTTTTTACTAATCTCAAAGACCTAACCACATCCATCATTCTCCCCACACACACTAATACCTCCTATTTCCTTTGTAAATATCTTGACATGGGTCTACCCAGATTTGTTGCCTTTATAAACACACAATAAATATATATTTTTAAAATGTACCTAAGCACCAAAATGGTGGTGAGTAGCTAAATATTTTCTTGCTTCTTTATTTTGGTCTTGTTAAAACTAAAAATAAAGCAGTATTTTTATTTATTTTTTGTCAATTTAAACCACCACCCACTTCCTACTGCGGCACTTGAGTATTACCCACAACCACATGTAATGTCACAAGTGTCGTCGGCAGTTGACCGGCTGTGTGTATAGTGTTGAGGCTGAGCTCTGAGCCTGGCGGGAGTTAGCAAATTTGCCTTGAAAAAGTAATTGGTGCTCGCCGCATTATCGCTAATTTTGAATGTGCTCTAAGGTACAAAAAGGTTGGGGATCTCTGCTCTAATGTGCTAGGGATGAGTAAGGTTTAATTTAAAGAAAATGTGCCCGCATTTGCATGGAAGGAGAGTGGAATACCATTTAGGTAAACCCGATCAGGATCAAACACTGCACTCCTCGTCATCGACAGTCTGGTTTCTGGGTGGGTATCCTTCGTGCCAATCGCCATAGGTGGCGAATTGACTATGGAAGTGTGGCGAGTTCGAGTTTCCCAGCTCTCACAGTAGAATAAACTTTTTCTTCGCGGTGTGTGCTCGTTGCAACTTGACATTCCCCTCATCTCTAATTGGAAGCATTCCTCTTTCTGAATGAGACAATAACAACACTGCCAGCTAATACTCTCCTGCATTCCCTTTACCAACACTTAGTTTCTTTATGCTTTCACACAAAAGGATGTCAAATTTCACAGTAAATCGTCCTATATTCCAAATATGAACAGTTTTAATCACTTGCACCTGAGCCAGTTTTAACAGAGTATTTAAAGTGCACATGTCTTGAATAAAGTAGTTCAAACAGTGTGTGTTGTTTTGAATGTTCAAATGAGCAACCTAATATCTAAATTTTTTCATGTTGTGAATTTCTCTTCTCATTCACCACAGCTGTGGCTAAATTGAAAAATATGCGGCACACCTCTGGTCTAATCTATTACAAGAGTAGTGCCTTAGACCATGCGGCCAACAATACAAATGCCTGCAATGGTCTTGTGTGCCAATCTTGTGTTAGACTGGGCTGCCAGTGATGGGGAGATAAGGGTTTGAACCCTGGTCAGGTGTACTTGAGGTGATTAATGCTAAATGCTTTTCCACTCTTTCATGCAAATGTAGGTACATTTCATCTATAATTCTCTACTTTCCTCATTCCTACGACAGTAACCTAATTTAAATATGTCAATAGCCTGAACAGGCACAAATAGGGAGAGCGGGAAGAAGACAATACCTGGTAGTCGAACACAGAGGATGTTTTAGTTTATCGGAAACTTTATACTCAATTTGTTGTTGCCTAATGTCTAGTTTTTTATTGGTATACTCTGAGTAGTTTTAGGTGTTAATAGATTAAAATGAAAGAGATGTATTGTTGAAAATTCACAATTTTAAATGTACCTGCAAATAAAGTGTTCAAAAGTAGTGTGTTTAAATCCTCATAAGTAAGAACTATTTTATTTTATGTTTAGTATGTAGCTAAATATTTTAGTTGAAAATAAGTCTTGGAACTAGGATCATAGGTGTGCCCATAATCCACCCTCCCCTAACGTTGCTTCAAATATTGTTTTCATTGACACAAATAGTGTGAGAAATAATTATTTAGTGGGAGAAGGATGCATTGAACTTTATAATTAAATGAAAAGTAACTCTAAATAATGGTTATAGACATCTAAAAAAAAAAAAAAAAAAAAATCTAGCTGAGAATCACTTCAAATATTAGTGAGGCATTGAATTTTTAAAAAAATTCTGGGGGTGGTCCACTTTAAATAACTTTAGACATACATGGTTTCTAAAAAAAATCTAGACAACTTTTCTAAATAGCGTCAAGGGGTATATGAATTTAAACAATTTTGACTCGGCGCGTTTTGTATCTTTTGAAATTTTGAACCTATTCAAAGCTACCCCCTTCCTGTTTCACTCTCGCAGGGCTTGAATTAAAAAAAAAAAAAAAAAGTTGGTTGACCTGTTACCTAAAAATAACCATTTTGTCAAGTTTCGTCTTTCCAGCTTAAGAGGTTTTTAAGATGTGGATAAATCCCCCTACTTCACCCTCTTAGTTGAATTATGGCAAAACCACCAAAATACTCTGGCCCATTACCTAAAAGGAACACCTGCCATATATATACTTTAAAGAGGTGAGAGTATAATTCCTACACTATGAATATAAGGGTTCTGGTATGAGGGAGCTAAGGGGAATCCCAGTGGATTTCCATAATGGAAATATTCAGGTATGCTAGTGACTAGGATATACCACTGTTCTTCACCACTAGATGGTCAATGGTCGCTATAGCAGTTCATGGTAATGTGTGATGTCATATCAAGAATAGTTGGTACATACAGTGGATGCCAGTAGAGGACGTGTAGTGTTTGGAGAACATCTGTATAAAAAATTTGCACAAGGTTGTACAATTTTGTATACATAAAATGAATGTAAAAAATAGCTTGTGTAAATGTAAGCTAAACAAAATAAATTTTACAAATTTAAAACTGAAAATATAATTTATTTGTGAGTTTGATAAAACATTGATAATTTTATAATAAAATACATAGATTCACTAGTACAAAATATATTTCTTATTTTTTTATAAAAAACATAACATTTATAGTCCAACATTCGTTTAATAAACAATAATAATTAAGATTTTTTTTGGAAGCTTAACTTTTTTTTTTAATGATTTCAGAAAATGCTGTCAAAAGCAGATGTGTCATAAGACAAAAATTAAACTATCAAATCTGTTGGGAAATTAGAGAGCTAATTGTGATTTGTAATGTTTATTATACAAGCTTCTAGATAAGAATGCATAAAAAATCATTAAAATACACCAACATTTCTGATAGCTAATTATGAAAAATTCACCCAACAGATTTAAAATAATTTATGCATATATATATATATATATATGGACTCCCCTAATGAGGGGGGGAAGGTGTGGAGAGAAGGTCTGCCAACCCCATTTTCCTCACCTTTCTACAGCCTTGCTTTAAATACTAATAACTATTTTAATCTGTTTTTAGAGATAATTTAATTTTAGAATAAATTAATATCACAATATCTTACCATGCAGTTTAAATATTCTTCATTTTAACAGTCCCTTGCATCGCAATGTATAAGTTTCAATACATTTTGGTTTATTTATATTGAAATAAGGAAAATTGACTACTAAACACAGTTGTTTGGAATAGTGCTAACATACCCTATAACAAAGAAGATGGCTAATACATGTAAAATAAAACACTTCAATTCAAAGAAAATATTAAGAATCGAGTGGACTATGAATTTATAAAGTCTTCAAATATTTTTTATTTTAAAGAATGGGATTATTTTAATAAATGGTCATATTTATATTTTATAATAATGTTTGTAATCAATTTTTTAATCCATTTTATTTTAATTTATAAAAAAAAGTGAAAATAGATATCATCAGCTAAAGCACACTCTTACAAAACACATTAATAATTAAATGACTATTATATAATTAATGAATTGGCCAGGAGAATCTCTTTCATTGGGGTTCTTATGGTTCAGACATACATACTAACTAAACAAGCTTTATTTTTCTTTTAATATAGATTAAATTCTGAACGTCTATAATAATTAATAGAAAAAATAAAGCATCAATATAATGCTATGTCATGGAAATGGTAGTATTGAAGCTTCAAAACCAGTAAAATAATCCTCTTATCACATTAAAATGTTCTGTTACTAACGTATTGGAAAATGACTGTTTGGGGAAGGATAGATCTATGTTTTTTTCACCTTTTACTTTGATGTATAAAAGTTAATTTCACCTTTTAATCATTTAAAAATCATATTATTGGAACATAAACTATGGCATATGAGTTGGAATCAAAGTCAGAAAAATTTAGTGAAGATACTTCCCTACTGAAAACACAAGCAAATAACAACATTGCAATAATCCCGATTTGAGGGAAAGCATAATTTATAACTTTTTTTCCTATGGAATGATAATTTTACAATAAGTTAAAGTGGCATAATAGTAGATGAATCCTATGTAAATAAATCCTTTCCATGACGCTCAATTTCTATCAAAGTATGGTCCATGTCTGCTGTTGTAGGAGGTGGATGGCAAGCTGAAACTGCTCGGAAGAAGTTCTTTAAATGCTTGTGGGCTAGTGGTTGGTAGCCAATCATCAGAGTTCCAGACCTAACCAAACGCTCCTTAATTTTTGGTGCTACCTGCGCGAAAACAAGATTGATTATTTTGGTAAAACTAGCGTAATCCTTGCAGTAAGCTACAAATGATGAAATATCAGTTATAATATACAATTAGCATATAAACCAAACCGATAGTGAGACATGGTGACCAAAAATATAATACACACAAAATTTAGTTGAGATTATTAACCATTTATACCTGCTTCGGTGGCTGCATGGTCTAAGGTGTCACTCTTGAAATAGGCTAGACTGCCGATGATGAGGAGGTTGTGGTTCATCCTGGCCAGATGTAATGAGGGAGGTTTTTCCTAAATGTATTCCTACTCTCTCTCCTCGCAATACAATGGATTTAATTAACGTGTGTCCTTAAGTTCACATTTAAAACACAGCCCCGCAGAATAATTTGTGGACCACACCAGCAAAAGAGAGTGGCAAGGGGTCTGATGTTCCCAGTTAATTACGGAGATATCCACTTAATTGCACTAATCAGCTAAGAGTGAGGGAGGTATATATGATAGGAAATTTGCCTGCATTTGTGTGGAGCAAAAGTAGGAAGCCATTTGGGGAAAACAATCTCTGTACACTCGACTGGAATTTTAACTTAATTTACTTAATTAACTATAGTGACAACATAGACCAGAGGTCACCAAATGGTGCAGCGCGAGAGAATAGCAGGTGTGAAGGTAAGGTTCAAAGACAAACTCAGGAAGCGTGTTTCAGAACATATGAAGAATTTGTAAAAAGTTAAGATTTCATAGTATTATTGTATTAGCATCCATACAAATGGAGTCCTGTAAGCAATGGGGAATGCAAGAGGATTGGCGTCGCTCACCAAACAGAAAAATCTGGAAGTAATAACAACACATTGTTTTCAATCAGAGGCATTAGTCAGTAAAATCTGTGTAATTTAATTAGGTTCTAAATCAAGCAGAACTTCATCAAAGCAAAACTATTAATCATTTTAGTGCCAAAGTCCGATCTAATCGGCTTTGCCTTTTTTCGTTTAATGTGCCAGAGCTAATGTGTTCAGCGCTCCAGATTTTCACTATTTCTGGCGTTTCCCAATAGATAGATTTAACATTTCATATATCATTAAAAAAGAGAACATTCAACTTCATTATTTTCTATAAAGCTAGCAAAATCAATAACGGGTTAAAAATTATGAAATCTCAGCGGCATTTCTAGCACACAAAACTTGAAATAGGCTTGGCACCATTTGCATGCAAATCCAGAATAGGCAGTGGCACTAAAAAGGTTAAGGGTGCAGTTATTTGATCAGAGTTCAGTTTTTGCTATTGAAGGTATTTCCTTCCTATCAATAAAAAATCTGGTGTATCACGAGCAAGTTTTCATATCATAGGAGTGTCCCAGAGAAATGAGTTTAGAACCAATGTCAAAGTCCATGCAGCCAATGTTGCTATTTGCTGTCTTTTGAATGTTAAATTTTTGACCTAGATTAATTTTAAGGAGAGTAGTTCCTTATATCCTCCTTTAACCATATAGTGTCCATTTGTCACAATTTTTTTAAACCCAATTTGTTATTTTGTAAATAAAGGGAGAAAGGAAAAATATTAAGAAAAACACACCTAGTACACCAAAATGGTATTTGAACCTTAATTTCTCCAAGAAATCCAGTCCAGTCTATTGGGAGACACACACCTTAGACCATTTGACCACTTAAGCAAGGCAATTGTAACTATCTATTATACATTTATTTCACAAATAGCTCTAATTAGGGGAGTTATATTAATAACATGTTTTCTTTTTACACTATATATTTTCAAAACTTTAAGAGTATTATTATTTATTTCCAACTTCCATCCAAAGTTAAGTCCAGCCTATCTAAATTTTTCACTTAGGGGCCATATATGTATTATGTGATGAACTTGAGGAGGGAGGTGGGGAGGGGTCCATCTCAGCCCCCCTCCCCCTCATGACACCCTGCGATAAACCCCTCCCTAGGCTAGCATAACATAACAAAATTTTATTTTATAGTACAAACAATAACAAATTTATAATATTTGAATTTATCAAATTAAATTCAATGAAATAGGTAGGTTATTAAAAAGTATTTAATTCAGTTTTTGATTTGTAGCTCATTTATTTACAGGAGTACTAAACTATTTTCATAATCAATTCCAAAGATGCAATCAATCATATGACACTGTCACATGCTTTTATGTTGATACATATCAATAAAACTAAGATCAACAGGTTGCAAGATGTATTTTACCCCTGTTTAGGGTTCAGTGAGCAAATGCATAATATATACAAATGGAACTAAAAAATGTGTTCTTTATTAAAAATCCTATTTATTTTAAACTTGTAAGATCTGATTTGAAAATAACTAGTCTGCTAAAAAAAAAAGCCCATTCGAAAATGACATGAGGTAAAGTTGCTTTTTTATAGTTGAAACTGGAAGCGTCATATAACTTCAGGAGGAAAGGGGAGGGGGGGGGGGGTTGCCAAAGCGTTACGATATGGGGGTAGGGCGGTCATAAAAGGGCCTAAAATTGCATTATGTTACACATGTATGGCCCCTAACCATTCTACTACTAAAGTTATTTCTCATTCTTTCATCCCTAAGATAACTTAATGTTTGATATAAGACTCGAGACTGTTGCAGACATACCGTATGTACTTTATTCCACCACTCCTCGCTCTCCTCCTCTCCCCACAAAGCTGGGGGGATGTACCAGAAACAAACGTTGGTACACTGGACCTCTGGAACTACCATACGGAAGCCTGGACGATTCACTATTTGGTCCCTCAGATACCTGAGGTACAAAATTATTCTTTAAGAAACAAAGGGTCAAAAAATATAGTTGATAAAGTTATTAAATATTCTATCAGCGAAGATATTACTTGATAAAAATAGAAAATAACAACTATTGTAACAACTGTAGGTGTTATCACTCTTGTTTTTTTTCTATTCCAATTCTTGATTTCGATTCTTAAGCTCTGATCCCAAGTTTTCAATTCAGATTCATTTTTACTTTTTCATATCAAAAGAAAGTATTGTAATAATTGTGAATGTAATCAATTTCAAGATTATGATGAATCTTTACGTTTTATGTAAACCCCAACCCAAAAAAGTGAATTTTAAAAATTCTGTCTGCCTGTCTCTGGCCACGAATCCAAAACAGTTGTATGGATTTTGTTCAAACTTGATATTTAAGTTTTATACGGATATAAGTACCAAACGTTTATTTTTTATTTTTACTATAGCCCTCAAATTAAGGGTAGATGACTGATATATGTTACACTGTATACTAGGCGCAGTTTTTTTTAGGGTTTTTACAAATAACTATTTTTGAAAATTTGAGATCAATTTAAGAAAATATATTAACACTTTAGTTTGTAGTTTATGAATAAAGAGTTTTTATTGTGTTGTTTGGAATGCATTTTTTTTATGAGTAAAACTTACTTAAGGGTAGTTTATTGAATACATATTTTTGACAATTATTTTCTTCAAAATAATATGAGAAAGTTAATGCAATTGTGTTATATGATTTATTTTAGCCATCCAACCTCACATTATAATGTATTTGAAAAAAAACTAAAAAGTGTAGATACTATATAAATACCCAAACAAAGCCATCCATTTTTTATTTAACACAATTACTAGAACATAAAGATTATGTAGAGTATATTTACCATTTGTCAGTTCTAAAGTGAGATGCCAAAATAACTAGTATAGTCACAACCAAAAACTAGAAGCTTCTGAATATAGATGTTGTATTTAGTTACCAAAACATTCACTCTCTGGGATTTGAAAACTAAGAATTAAGATATTGAAATTTGTAGTATTAAAATCTATTCTTGATTCTTTCAATACCAGTAAGAAATGAAAGTATCAAGGTATCAATTAGTTGAGTTAGACATATTTAATAAAAATTAAATATTTTTACTACTCCATTAGTGTAAATTTTTGGAGATCATAGACATGTTGTCACTTTCACAAAAGTGGAGCATAAGAGTATAAGGATTATAATAAGAGCTAAAAGCAACCAATTACTCCTTAAGGCAACTAATATCAAAATACAGTATTGTGCACATTTTCTAAAACGTAAACGTCACTTTGAATGCTCACTAGCTTTGACTTTGATTTTCAAACAGCATTTAATAGGCCTATTGTGCGGTCTTTTACCTACATACTTCATTTCCATAATTTTCTTTGACATCCTCTCTTTTACCATCCTCATTACATGCCTATAGTCGTGCTTCCTCTACTATCTCATGTACCACCTGTATATGGAAAAGTAATATTTCCAAAAATTCAAAACAATGTGTAACTGTGGAAGTGTGAAGAAGTGGTAAGTGTATAAAGAAATGAAGAGATAAGTGTGTTTGTTTACATCTAGGCCTAGCCTAATTAGCCTTTCAGGTTGGCTTCCTTCACTTTCTTACTATACATATCTTGAGTTATGTTATATTTGGCAGAAGGTACAAGAATATAGACATATAAAAAGGGATGAACACAATATGGATTTTACAATGAAAAGAAGAACACAGTTTACACTTTACATTGCAGCCACCGAAAAAAGAAGAAGGTAATAGCTGCCTTTTAAAGTAAATTGATCATTACCACTCAATCTCCTAACCTAGGTTTCATTCTTTTGGAACTCATTGAGAGGGAGTGTAAAACATGCAACACAACTTCGAAAAGAGGATGATGAGTTGATGAGTTCTGATAGAATGAGGGAATGGGTAGTAGCAATCAATTTTCTTTAAGCGAAGAGACCGCCATTACCTCTATGTCTAGTGGCATCAATGTAAAGTGTTTTTAACACCCCTATTAGAACATGGAGCCTGTCATGTTTTCTACTTAGTTTGTACAATCAGCCTTCCTAACCTTATTACAGTATTTTTATATTAATTCTCACAATCAATTTCCTCTATTCACTTTTTACAGGGGTTTATAAACTTGTATATTTCATTTTTATAAAATGTTTATTGACAAAAAAAGAGGTCACATGGCTTAATGCATCACCCGAATAACCAGTGATTGAGAATTTGGGGTTTGAATCATGGTCCAGTATACTATGATTGATTATTACTAAATGTTTTTTCACTCTCCCTCAGTGATAATGTAGATACCTTGTAAGAGTAATTAATGTATGTGTATAGCCTGAACAGGAATTAAGATGCGATGAAAGAAAAACAAACTTGTATAACATGTGTTGGATGTGTAAGACAGCCTACCTCGCACATTCCATGGTGTTATCTACGAGCCTCTCAAGCCCTATATCTCCTCTGGCTTTCCACATGAGCCACAACTTGAAAGCATCAACTTTGCGACCACACTGGACACTTTTATCTCCTGTGTCATACGAAATGTCATAAAATTTATCTTGCTGGAACAGGTATGTCGCTGAGGCAGAGTTGCACTGGTGAAGTAAGCCCTGGAACAAATTATAATGTGTGTAGACAGAAACACTGGTAAATAAGATAATTTGAAAGTATCTATGTATTTATGCATCATGTTTTAGTACTTGTCTTGGCTATCCACACTTAATTACAATACTGACGTAGGAATTAGGAATGTCTAATCAATATTGAAAATAAAGCAAAACATTCTGATACATGAAACTATGTCTGATGGACATAAAAACGAAGTTTAGAATCTAATGAAGATTCTAAACAGAAGATACAGATACTTAAGGTCTCAGAAGAGGCTTCTTCCGCGACGTGGCAGTGAGACCAATGCCTGACAAATCGTGGCCACCAGTAGTCTTTGGTGCTGAAGTTTTACGTCGTAGTTCTTCCTCCGGTGAATAAATGTAATGGAATACAAAAATGCGAATCACAGGGAATCCGTTATATAACAACAAAACTGGCTCGGAATTGGACTACATCAGGAGATCTAAGGAGAGAAGGGGGTTAGAGTTGTAGAGTTAATCCCCTTTCTCACTAGCACTGTCAGAATGTGTGGCAAGCTTTTCTTCTATGTGTGCCCTTCGATCAAGATGCTCGCGGTGCCGGTATAGTCCACTGGGGCAATTTTATTCGAAACTTGGCAACATCAATTCACAGTGATTCTACACCTGCCACATCTTATTGGAACAGATCAGTGGTTGTTATCATGTTTTAACTGTCTTTATGGAATTTTAATTATCTTTATAGAATTTTAATTGAAGATGTCATATTAAATAAATGACATGCTACAAGTGGTTTTATAAAATTTAATCGCCTAACTGTCACATAGTATAGTCCTGTTTGTCACGTCACTTTAAAAGGTAAACAAATTCAAGCTACTTCCTCCAACCTCATTTCATGCACCTCTTTAAGATCTATAGCTGTTGACCTTGGATGCATAGTTGTCTTCTAATGCACTGTCAGTCTAGAATGCTCAACGAATGCATTGTCAGTAGGTATATTTCCAAAAGCCGAGTTGCGTGGCTTGAAGCAAAGGGTGTAGCTGTCCAATCTGTCTGGCTGCTGCATAGCCTTGCTCAGATGCATCTGAGAATCCATGTAATTGGACATCAACAGTGGAATAGAGAGAGAGATACCGAGGTATGCTGACGTTTTCTAAGGCTGAAAGCTCTTCCTGAAACTTTACCCATCTTGTAGAAATATCTGTGGGTAGAGGTTCATCCCAAGATAGTTCTAGTGTCCATAGAAGTTGCATCAATGATTTGGCTCAGAATACTAATGGTGTCAACCAACCACACGGGTCGTAAATTTGAGCTACAGCAGAGTACTGAATGTTTAGCCAGGACTTGTTGAACTATATCAATCTTATCCCAAAATGCACCACTGTCAGGCTTCCATTTAAAACCAAGGATGCTATAGAGGTTGTTCAGGAGTGTGAAAGTAAAGCAGGGTCTCACGATGCCCTTGAGATGTGTTTAGTACCTGTTTTGAGTTAAAGGACCATTTGCGCAATTCAATCCCACCTATTTCTAACAACTCTGTGAGCTCTTGTTGAAGAGAGAGTGTATCTTCTAAGTTGTCAGCACCAGTGATAACATCATCGACAAATGTTTGGGTTTGTAGCACTCGGGATGCGCTGGGAAAGGCCTGACCTTCATCCTCAACAAGTTGATGTAGAGTACTAATTGCAAGATAAGGGGAACTAGTTACACCATATGTGACATTGGTAAGTTGATACACTTTGAGAGGCAAATTAGGATTTTCACACCAAAATATCAATTGATAATTTTGTTCATCAGGATGTACTTTAATCTGTCTGTACATTTGGTGAATGTCTGCACTAAAAACAATTTTATGAAGTCTGAAGTTTAAAAGAATGTCGCAAATATCATTTTGAAGTTTCGGGCCTGGGTGTAGTGCATTATTTAATGAGAGGCCAGATGTGTCAAATATTACATGGAACTTAGTGGTAGAACTGGTTTCTTTATGCACACTATGGTGAGGTAGAAAGTAATATTGGGAATTATTTTGGAGTGTGTTGGTAAATAATTTCATGTATCAGATTTATGATAATCATCCATGAATTCAACATAGGATTTCTTGAGAACTGGTTGAGAATTTGATTTATTTTCAAGAGCATTAAAACGTTGTTTTGCTTGAGATGATGAATCACCAAGACATGGCATTGTTTCCTAGAATGGAAGTCGAAGTACATATCAACCAGTGCTGTCCCTAGTGCGCATGTTGCGGAATTGATTTTCACAACTGTTGAAGTGAGTTGTGTAGGTCAATGTCAGTGGTTGATAATAACGTAATAAGATTAGACGAATCTGGCTGGATGTTATCATCACTAATAAAGAGAGCGCTTCCCATAACTATGAAGCCGAATATAGTTCCTAGCACTATAGGCATGTCTTTTCCAAGTGAATAGAAATAACCAGTGAGTGTTTGAGCGAAGAGGTCAGCACCAATTAACATATGAACGGAACTACTCTCATTAAATAAAAGGTTAGCAAGCACAAAATGTTTTAGTTTTTTCGTTACTTCAGTTGAGATGCAAGTTTGAGACATATTTGATGTTATTTAACAAGAGAATATCAGTTTTGCCAGGAACAAGTTATTAAATGGGGGTCTTTCTTGGCGGCAAGTTACAAACGAGGGGTTTTCTGATATTCAACACAATTGTTTTTAATTTCTGAAGCCATTATTTTAACACTAATTTTATTTGGTTGTCTTGAGATGAAAATGTACAGAGTTTTAATATTTTTATTATTGTTTATTTTAATGGACTTTAGCACAATAGTGTGGTATGAATGTAAACTAAATAAAATAATTTAATTTATTATCTTATGTATTTAGAAGCATCCATGGCCGGAGGACCCATGTTTTTAATTTGATTGAGAGAGATAATTATTTAATCGATCGCATAAGTAAACATTTTGGCGAGATCCTACCTGCTGCTGAAGATCCGATGATAGTGACCCAAGTAGGCATACCCGAGATTGTGATGATGAACTTGACGTGGTCTTGATTTGATGTTCACTTTACACATACAATTAGGTCAGAGAAATATAGGTTATTCATATAAGTTATATTGAAGGACGAGAGTTGTGAGTCGCAGAGGTGACGCACGCCCACCTTTTAGAGAAATAATTTGTGAACTGAAGAAAGAGAGCAAAAATAAATTAACGAAAAAGGGCGGTAAACAGAAAAATGTGATAACTATATAAAAAATTAATGCATTAATATAAGAAATATTTAATTAAGTAAACAATAATGAAATTTATATTAAAATAATAAAATATAAAGAAATAAAGAATAAACAAATACTTTTTGAATTTGTAATAAGCTTGTGCAGTTATTTCAAAATACAATGTGGAATATTGAAGGGAGAAGAGAAGCCTGTAATGTATACCCAACCCAAATATTTGTTCTATTCACACAGCCCTATTCTTGATAGATTACAACCTAGAACAAGGGAATGAGTGCCAACTAACTGATGTACTTCATGTGTTAGCCATTACTTTGCTATCAAGGAACAGCCAAAGAACATATTTTATTAGTAGATCACGAAATCCTAATCTTAAGTTAGATTAGAAGGTATGACAGGCTTAGCAAGCCGATAGTGGAAAGTATAGGACTTGAATAAAAAAAATTCCACAATCTGGAAACAGGTAAATAGATGTAAATAAATGTTTTATAAGTGGAGTTTATTTCCTCATATTTGAAATTGTTTTTCTTTAAATTACAAACCTTTTCTTTTATTAAAAATGCGGAACACTGTAGTGGAGCTCCTAGCATTTTGTGTGGATTCCAGGAAACAGAGTCACTCCTGAAACAAAATGTGTAAAACTAACAAGTTTATGTAAAGACATTCTTACACTTTCTTAAGTTAAATATCTCAGAATTAAAGAAAGGTGGATACAAACATATAAAAGAAACGATCACAATATGGCTTTTACAAAGAAAAGAAGAACTCAATTTAAACTCTACATTGCTGCCACTTGCCAAAAATGTAATGGCTGCCTCTGAAAGCAAATAGATTGTTAGCACACAATACCCCTTATGTATATAACAAAACTATGTTTTTCCTTTATGTTGTTTCTTTTACATGTTTTTATCTTAGGTTCCCTTATCATCCTTTATCAATTTCATTTTGTCTTTTTGTTTCCTATTTTAGGAAATTGCGCTGTGAATTTAACACTTCTTCCATAAGAATTAATTATAATTACACTTATGATGAGGGATTGGGGGGGGGGAGGGGGGAGGACTTATCAATTTTCTTCAAGAAACAATCATTATCTTTTTGTCTAGTGTTAGTAGTCAGCAATGTTAAGTGTGAACTGTGTTCTTATTTACAATATGTTTTTTCAGCACTGTGTTATACTACCTGTTCGGGTATTACACTTAAGTACTAATTATGCTAATGAATTGGGAATGTTGAATTTAGAGGAAGTGAACCCACTTTTGCATGGGGGGAGAGTGAAAAACGATTTAGGAAAAACCAAGCCCAGTTCACCCGACCAAGATTCACACCTTGATTTCTCCATCCTCGGCAGTCCAGATCAACACAAAACTAGCATGTCAGCCAACTACGCCACCGAGGCAGGTTGTTACAATGTAAAAGCCATATGCAGTATAAACTATCAGAGGAACTAAAATAGTATGATGAAACTAATCAGTAATAATCTATAGGTATTTTAATGATAGAAAAATAAAAATAAATAGAAAAGCTTATAACCCAAACAAGAAGTCTGACATCGTGCTAAAAAAAACTGACCAAATAGCAGTAAGTAGTGTTTTATTAATATTTCTCTGTGCTATTTCCCTTATAGTGATATTATTACTTTCTAAATATAATTAACAGATAACATATTTTGTTCGTTCCTTTTATATGTTTTTATCCACCTTTCCTGTACCTTCTTCCTAATATAGCAAAATGACCTCTAAAGTGAAGAAGCAATTGAGCCAATTAACATAATATTATTTTATTAAAAATACACCAATTAAAAAAATTCTATTGCCATTTTTAAATGAAATGACAGTCTTTGAGTACATTAACGCCAAAATATGTTTGTGGACTTAATATTCACATTAACTGTCTTATCTTTAAAAGTATGGTAAGCAACCACCCTATATAGCTATGTAACTTATCAGGTACCTAAGGATTTTAAGGCGACTAATCTAGATTATTTAAAAAAAGTTAATGCAGTAATATTTTATTTAAAAATGAGAATAACTCATAGAGCAGAAAATAAATGAGACATAGCCTTGTTGTGGATGGTACTACCCAACTCCTCAATCTTGCATTTCCAAAAGGGAGGCTAATAGAGGGCGCAGAGAGAGGGGGATAAGAGAGGCTTGAGTCTAGGGATGTGGGAAAAATATCTATGATTATTTTCCTTTCAATATCAATACTTTTGTATTCAATTTTGTACTATTATGATTGATTTCACCTCAATAATTTGTTTGGAAATTACACACATAGTTTGGCCCTATATTACAATTTTGTGAATGTATTATTTTTATTGATATAATATATGGGGTAGAAAACACTATAGTAAAATTTTATGCAAAAGTTTTATTTTTAGTTATTAGATAAGTGCAAACATTCTAAGGAGATAGAGAAAATACACAATCAACATTCTTGTGCATAAAAACACTTAAAAAAAATGCTATTTGGATAGAATTCATTGCTTACTTTAAATTGATAACCTATTTATATCTACTGTTATCGATAATTTTCTTTCGATACAAGTATGGTATAGATACTTTTTTTCTGATGCTAAAAATGAGCCTAAGGTATCAATAATTTTGTTTCGATATCAAGTTACTATTTGTGAACCACGGACAATAGTTTGGGGATGCCATACGAATGAGAACTTTCCAAACTACAGTAGCCCTATGGCTTCTTTGGTGCTGACCGACAGCTCGCAGCTGACTTCTGACAGCCAACATTTAGGTATAATACCTAAATTTTGACCGTCAGAAATGACAGCTGCTAAACACATGTTTTTTCAGATCATATGGTTTGGCGTAGGGATACATAATTTGGATTGGTAACTTTTCAAAGCTTTTATCTGTCAGCTGTGTGCTGTCAGTCAACACCAAAGAAACCATGGGGCTACTGTAGCTATTATAAAAACAGAGCAGCCAACAGTAATGAGAATCTAGTTAATTTTGTCTTCTCATTACTGTAGAAAAGGAAATTGTATTGATTCTCGGACAAGAAAATTATATAATATCTGAGCATATTCTAGACATTAGCTTGTATTTCAATTATTTTCTAAGGCTAGCTCTAAAATGTATTTGTATGTTCTATTAAAAATGAGAATATTTGTCATTATTCTTTGATAGTTCTATTTAACCATAAAATATGCATGTATTAGTTTTGTGTATTGAAGGATTAGATTTCATTTAATTTTAACTCATATAACATTACTACATAATATATACAACTCATAACAATATTAATATGAACTATTTAAAAATGTATGTAAACATACTTTGAAGAGATGTATCAAATTCACTTTTTTTTAAACACAAATATTTTTTCCTACGAGTTTTTAATTTGAATCCAAACTTTTGAAAACATATTAAACATAAGAGTTTACTTAATTACATTCATTACTAAGTTACTATAGAACAGTGGTTCTCAATTACTTCCCACCAAGGGCCACAATATTTTTTTTTTGTGAACTGCGCCAGAGGGTGTGAAAACTTAATTGGGTAAATCTACACATAGTAAAAACCGAAACTAAGTAGTTCATAATATTATAAACATTTTTATTTTTAAATGTATATGTTATACTCAGACCAGTTATTGTTATACTGACTCATGAATGTTATATGAGAATGCTTATGTTTGTCTTTGTAATAACCTTCACCTTCCTTTCTCCTGTCGCTCCTAGCACAAGGTCGTCAGATGTATGGTGTAAAACAGTGTTGTTGGGATATATATCTTTTTCGATTCAATTTCTTACCTCGAGCCAGAGTGATATCCTTCACTGGCCGAATCTAGATGGACTCCCTATTGTAAGCTGCTGCTAAATAAATTCATCAAAACTTAATAAAACTATTGATTTTGTGACTTGTTAAGTTTGACCTATTATTAGGTTGGGTTAAACTACCAATAAGCAAAATAAGAGCTCTTAAAACAAATTCAGCTCAAAATAATGAATAAGTAATAATTATTTTCTCAAATCTTTGAATATTGCATTTCCTGAATGATTTGGGGTCTTTAAGGTTCCATCTCTAATATTATTTTGTATCAAATTTATTTTAGCCTCGTAAACATAAGGAATACATTATTTTTGCTAATTTTTTTTCCCCACATCATTCCTCTTTAAATCGTTGTTTAATACTCAACCTGCCCCCAAACCCAAAATACTCCCCCCTTCCCCCACACCCATTTCCCAATACTGTATTTAATATAGGCCTACATAGAAAAAATATTTCCTTTCTATTTTTATGATATCTACTCTATCTTGATTAGTAATACAATAATGATAAAATTTAAAAGTAGAAGCCAAAATATCCTATGATTAGATTAATTAAATTTGTATCTCATTTAGACGTACCTGCTCAAACCGTTTAGGATATGTGAATACTTTCTTGATAACATCAGAGATCCACCCCAACACGCCTGAAATGGACAACAAACACTTTTCATAAGTATCTCTCAGGAACCATATTTGTGAATATAATTATAATAGACACTATGACCTATGTGTATTAATATAAACAATTAAAAATACAATGTATTAAATTTGTATGGAAATTCTATCAATGAAGAGTTCTCTGTCATTACATTAAGTGCAATTGAGTATTGTTAATTTAGAAAGCTACTAACATTTAAAGAGACTCTTTATTAAATATCGTACAATACCACTGCCATACAGGAGCTCTCACTTAGCAATCAAAGCAATAAATGAGCAACGAATCCATGTTATCTTTTTGTTGCAATTTTTTACATACCAGTATTCAAGATTCAATTCTTTTGTTGACAAACATATGAAGGTAGAAGTGACTGCATATTTTTTTAAATTACTTCTCTCAAATCATATCTTATTTATTAAACAAAATTGGCAGGTACTGTAGTAAGTATTTTTGATTTGCTTTGTCCATCTGTTACCAAACTACTAATTTAGAGCTAAATTTAAATTGAATTATAAATTTGTTTCAAAAACCATTCACACTATCAACATTGTATTGTTTGTATGGAATTTCTATGTCTCATAACATAGACCAGGGATGTTTATGGCCTGTCATAATATTATTCTAAACTTCATTTTAATGCTAAATAATATACACACATATTTTGAGTAGCTATTTTTTTTAACGATTTTTTTTTATTTTGCATATAATTGCACACTCTGGTTTTTAAGTTTTAGCACATGCCTAACTGTATTTAGGGCATAGAATGCATATTTTCAAGAATTACAAGCACAACATAATATTTAAACCTATTTTACATTCTAAAAAATATTATATTTTATATTATATAAAAATAATAGGCTATATATAATTTTTTTTGTTATGTAAATGCCTAATTTGTACCCCAAAAAATAATATTTTATTGCTAAAATAATTATTTTAGCAAATTATTTAATATTTTATTGCTAAAATAATTTTTTTTTAGCAAATTATCAAATATTTAAACTATTTATTGATCGGTAAGCAATTTTCCTCCAACTTTTGTAAATTATTTTAGTTATTAGCTTACTTTATGTTAATTATATGGCATTTCACCTGCTCCCTACTCATCACCAATTCAAACATAAGAATTTATTAGGATAGTGCCAATTTGAGGATATTTACATAAACATTTTATTAGATTTATTTTATATTTGACATGTATTTTTACATAATATAAAGTAGTATGGCAGAGTGAAAAAACTTCAGTTGTACAAAGTAGCGGGCAGTAACCGATGTTGATAGACATATTTAAAATATAATTCAATTAATAGTTTACATACATCAACATGAAGCCAGATATTCAATCTCTCACAGATATCGGCGAGTTGATCCAGAGGGTCAAACGCTCCTAGAACAGTAGAACCTGCAGTGGCCACCACCAGGAATGGCATCTTTCCTTCAGTAACAATCATCTCTATACTTCGACTCAACTCATCTGGTATCATTCGACCAGCCGAGTCAGTCGATACTTTTATGACGTTGTCTGTGCCAATACCAAGCCAATGAGCACCCTTCATTATGGAGTAATGGCTCTGCAAACATATTTACATAATAAAAAAGTATGCAACATTTAGTAGGATTTTAGTGTAATTTTCAACATACAACTTGTTTCAAGCACTAAATCAATGAGTTTATTTGTTGTTAAATTGTAAGTCCATGTCACCAAAAAGTGGCAGGACTTTCAATTCAACTTTCAATGGAAGCTGGCCTCTATTCATAAATCGGATTATCTATTTTTAATTTCCTAACGTATGATCGTATAATTAATCCAAACTGTGGCCACTTTACAAATAAACTGTTATTGAAAAACTTAAAGAGTTCTATTATATTGTATTCATAACAAAATATGATGCAGACTTTCAAAATGACGTTTTTAGATTGAACAATGACTGTTGTTATACACTTATTACTGTGGTACCTAGGTATACTAATGTATCATGGTCCTACATATCAATAGTATTCCACATATTCTGAAAAATTAAAGTTATATTTAGTCACTCACCTCCTCAGAAACAAAAACTGCGAATGGAGGAAGTTGGGAGATTCCTTTTGTTTTGGTTTTAGGCATAAATCTGTATCGAGCGAGAACCATTCCATACATATTGGACATACTTCCACCTGTCAGTATTAAGTTTCAATCATTAGGTAGAAATATTAAGCTTCTAAATAAAATAAACAGCACCAATAACATATTAAATACATACTAACATGCAGTAAGCAGTGAGATTAAGAATTAGTTCATAAAAAAAAATCATAATTTTAAAGCATCTAAAATGTTTTCATCATATATTTTATGATTTTTTTAAAAATAATTATTTGATTTTTGTAAGTACAGACTTAAATTTGTAAAAGAAAGCTCAAATTATTTTCAGGCACATATAATTTTCCAGTCAGTAGTATCAATAAAGATACAACTCAACCATTACATAACTTGTTTTATTAGTTAAAGCAGTGTTTCTGAAACCCTATGGGTATGAGAAAGATTACAGGGGGTATGCAAGTGAGTTTTATTAATCATTATTTATTAATAATAATTAATAGTGATTCAGCTAAAAAATTAGTGTGTATTTTGACTAGATGTTATGGACTTGTTTCTGACATGCCTCAATGATACACTTTTAGCATAGTACTTATTCTTATGTTTTTGAAAATACTAAATTCTATATTTTCTATTTTCAAACATTAGTCAAACTTAAATCAATTGTTATTCTACACTTCATATGTCAATTGGAAAAATATTTTTCATAAAAATTTTGTCAAATTCTTTTATGATTCAATCCATATCATTTACATAAAAACAATATTAGTATACTCTTTTTTTAAAGTCTTATTATTTCTTACTGAAACACTCTTTACATAAAAAAAGATTTTAGAATATTTTCTAAAATGTTAATCCAATTTGAACTTAAAGTATTATTTTTCTTATCAAAATATTGTTCATTAATTTGTTTAAGTAATTTTTTATTTAGATTTAAACTTATCAAAGCTTTTTTGAAAAAAAAAAAAAATTCTAGATTTGATTCGTGATTACTATGTAACTAGCAATGTGAAGGGGAAATAATAACTGATTTACATGTGGTAGTTCGCTAACTGGTGGAGGACTAAACTGTGAGATGTAGTGCGCTCATGAAAGATGAAGTTTGCAAATAACTGACCCATAGTAAATAGTTTGTGTACGAATAAACTACATGAAGTAGCGCGCGGACAACTAAACCATGAGAAGTAGCTCGCGAACGACTGAACCACAAGAAGTAGTTCACAAACAATTGAATAACAATAAGTAGTTCACAATCAAATGAACAAAAATAAGTAGTTTGCGAATGACTCAACCACAAGAAGTGAATGACTGAACTCCAATAAGTGGTTTGTGAACAAATGAACCACAATAAGTAGTTTGTGAACAACTGAACCACAAGAAGTAGTTTGCGAACAACTGAACCACAATAAGTAGTTATTTATTGAAATAAACCACAAAAAGTAGTTTGCAAACGACTGACCCACAAGAAGTAGTTCATGAAATACTGAACTAGATAAATGAAATGCTCATTTCAGTGAACCGTTCCCAACAGTTAACTGTATTGCCCATCACTAAAAAAAGAGAGAGAATAAAGTAGGGAATTGAATTATGAATGTGAATGGTGTTAAAGTAAGTCCACTGGTTCACATTGTACACATCGAATTTTAATTTACCTCACGGAATTTCATTGGCATTGCCGATGTCCAATGCGTATGCTATAGATCAGTGGACACTTACCTTTTTAAGCATTTCTTTCCCTCTGTCACGGCTTTGTTTAGCTCATCACTAAAATGTAATATACAATTTGTAAGACCAGTTATAATACTGTTAACAAAAAAAACGGGTATTTTTTTATTACAAAGAGAAAAAGGGCAAGGGCCCCAAAAAGGATATGTGACTGGAGTGTTTGAGAAACACTGGGTTAAAGAAAATATTAAAGTAATATAATGATGATAAAAAAAATTAGCACATTGTTACTTAAATACTTTGGTCTTACCCAAGCTCTTGTTTTGTCAAGTAAAAACACAGTAGTCGACACTAAGCCCGAAGAGTGATTATTTATAAAAAATATTAATTTTAAATCAAATTTAGCTATGCATTCTATGTTAATCACCTTTATATTGGAGATTGTAATTGGAAAATGGACCCCACAGTTCCAAAGAAAGTATTACCAACACAAGAGTTAAAGTCCGTGAATCTTTTTTACTGTGCAATGGTTGAACTAGATAATTTTATATGAACTAAAATTGTGTGGTAGTTGTGAGGCTTTTTGTAAGGGAAACCCCCTGTTGCAATATAAAGAATCATCTCAAGATTTAAATTAGTTTGGAAGCTTAATAGAGTGATTCTTTTAACTTAAAAGGAAATAGTGACACCATCCTATGCAACTATTGTGAAAATATATTATTGTTCCCATACTAACTTAGTTGTGACATCTCTTATCCTAGGTAAAATTCACCTTAAAGGACAATACCCATAATGCTATTGTTATTATATACCCCCACCCCAAGTACATTTCTGGGCACACCATTAGCTTCAACCGGGTGACCTGGTGGTCTAGGGGTAAGGTGTCAGACTTCTGTGCTGGCGGCCGGGGTTCAATCCTCGGTCCCGGCACGGATTTATCTGATTTCTAAACCCTTCCTTCACCTCTGACAAGATATCTTGTGAATGTGGGGAATGCCAGGCCTCCACTGTGGTTCGGATTCCACGTTAAACTGTAGGTCCTCTATTTCATCTCACAATCACCCTACCATTACACATTAGCGTAAGTGCGTATAACTCGAACGGGTAGTAAGACGCGATGCTAATAATAATAATAATAATAATTAGCTTCAACCAAATTGAACAATGTAAGCAAAATTTACTATGTAATAAAAGGAGATTTAAAATATTTATTTTTTGTAAAGTTGAATATATATGATAAATCTAAATTTATAAAGTTACATACCTGGTGAGAATATTCCATCTCCATCTTCATACCCGACAAACTTAAGAATGTGTTTAAGCATCGCATCTTCAACCAGAGTAAATACAGGGCTTACTTCATAAGTATGCCTGGAAAAAATTGCAAATAATGTAATATTAATTACGAGACTCAATTAAATGAAAACAATATATATCTCAAATATCATTTAATGCGAGTACAAACACAAAATTAATTATGATGCTAAAAATTCAACCATTAAAAGTTTGGAGTACACTTTTAATCCAATGTTAGCACACATGATATGTGTGTTTTTTGCTTCATATTTTGCTACCTATCCAGGCTAGATGCATATTTACACCTAGAGAGGATAGGAATGAGTATAGTAGACGTTAGAGGAAATGTGACTGCAAATGAGAAAGAGTGGAAAACCATTTAGAGAAATCACCCTATGTACACATAAATGTGATATGAGCCTCTACTTTCCTGTCAACAGCAATTCAGTCTATGGCAAATGTAATGCAAGTAATTTATTATTGAGTAAGAATGTCTTTATGAGGTAGCCTTGCCAGTTGCCTTAGCTATTGTTTGAATTCTTAGAATGGCCAAGCTTTGGTTTTGTCTAGATATAACAGGAACCATAGAATAATCATTCAGGTGAATCTGACACATCTATATTCTTAGAAAATGTGTGATCGGCAGGGGTGGAGTGGGTGACCGTGCTTTCTTCCGGTAGGTCAGTTTGATTTGGGCTGCTGCAACCACAGGGTCCCACATAACCATTTGCTAGGGGTCTAGACCATAATTTTTGATAGTATAAACAAGTCTACATTTATGTTTCATTGCAAACTTACGTGAAAAATGGCAAACCTAGTAAAGACAGCAAAGAGCATAGATATTTCGACTGCTAATATGTATAGAGAGGTGATGGAGGCTGGTGCAACAGCGTTCAATAGGAAATGGATAGCCACAAAAGTGCATCAAAGTGAGTGATGGGTAACTAATAATTGGAAGAAAGGTTATGAGAACATCTGCGCAAAGTTTGGAGAAGGATGGCCAGAAATATTGTCTCCAGAGTGCAAATACATTATTGCATCCAAGAGTGGAAAGCGAAGGCAGAGGGAAGCAGCCAATATTGTAAAGGAAATCCAACAAAAGCGAGTCAAGACCGCTAGAGATAAAACCATAATGTGTTATTTATGGTGTACTGTACTGATTTGAAACCTTTTTATGTTATTCCAAAACCTATGAAGACTGCATTAAACATCTAAGATCCATTATAGTTTTGCTATTACCTCCAAAACTAGAATAAAGAAGACTTTTTGCAGCTCGCTCCAAGTGACAGGTTTTTTATTTGGACAGTCTGTCAACTGAATTATTAAAATGAGATGTGTGGGCTCTCTCAATCACTAACATTGAGTCTGATGAGCCCTATCAAGAAATATTAAATCTGGATTGCATCAGGATATGTATCTGTTGCACTGTCAAGAGACTTGTGTGGATAGTTAAAGAAGATTAGGAATGGGCAATATTTCAAGAAAATTGTTCTGTAAAATAATGTCCTTATGTTCTTCTGAGACCCAGCGAACACACTTGACTCAGAACAAGTGTGTTTCTTTCATGACAAAGTTCCTTGTTTCAAGGCTAATGCAACTCGGCAGCTGTTGCGCGAAAGTGGAATTGACTTGTTTATAAATTCTGAATGGCCAGGAGCTTCTCCCTACTTAAATATGGTAGAACATTTTGGATCAATCCTAAAGGATGCATTTGAAACTTTGATGATTTCAGAAAGAGGAAAGCGCTGTTATTTACAACATATCTTTTTTGAACATCTGAAACAGGTAGGGACATGAAAAAAGTATCGATACTTTAGTAATATTGATATTTTCCTTCCGATACTATTATTTTTTTACTCAATACTTTTTCTACAATACTAGTACTCTCACTCCGGTATCAGATCGGTATTGAAAGAAACAACTTTATCATCTTCACTCATGCTGGGATTAAATGTTTACTAGGGTGTAGAGGAAGAATAAATTATACTATTTCTCAATTCTCACTCATTTTCTGCATGATAAGCCAGAAGCAGCTCTAGCACTCAATCTCTTTTAGCTTAACATAACTCATAGTTGTTCTTTCATCTTTGTTTATCAATACAGCCTGATACCTGACGGGGAACATAGCAACCAGTGTGTGTTGTACCTGACGGTGTTTATTCTATTTGAAAATTCCTGCAGAAGCAATTTTGCTCATGTCAGTAGAATGTAGAAGTTTATGTTTCAAATGGGGACAAAGACATGATTATATATAATGTAGCTGAAATGGTCCCTGGAAAAGCTTACTAATAATAAAAATATTTATACTTCACCCTACCACTTGAGCTTACACTGAAACATAGCATTAATGGTATTTATAAATGTATATTAAGGGCCATCATATTTGTAGTCCTGGATCCCTTGGAACCCGTCAGTCCACCCCTGGGATGCTGCAGAGTGGACATGAGGGTGGAATATAATGGACATTGTAGAAGGTAGTATTGTAGTTGTAAGGAGTGTTGAGTCGTAAGATAATAATAGTCACGTGATATTAAAGTGTGTTCAATATTCATTAAATTAAATAGATAATTGTCCTTAAAACAAAGATCTTTAGTTTTATTTAAGGATGGGATCTTGGAATCTTTAAATCTTCAGGGATATTTGAGTTTTGAAGAATCATTTATAGTAGGCTACACAAACTTAATAACTAGACCCCAGACCATTGATTTATCACCTGATTAAATGTTTTAATAAATGCATAGTAATACAAAATTTTAACATTTAGTTATTATTTCTATTATATATTGCAATTTCAGAATTAATGTTTTAATCTTGTGTAAACCCAGCTGTTGAGTTGTGAAATCAGTTACAAATGCATATTTCTCTATTTTAATAGGCATTTTTATTTTCTGAAATACTGGTATAAAAAATAGGATCAAGTTTGTGTGATGGGCACAAGTACAAATTAGGGGGCTGTGTTACCATAAAAAAGTGCTTCAGAGAAGAGTAGTTTAATTTTTAGATTTTTTCTAGCCTTCGGCAGTTATGGTGTTATGTTGCTATAAAAATACACTTCAGATAGCTTCTAGAGATGTTTAATATTTAGAATTTTTTATAGCCTTCAGCAGTTATGGTGTTATGTTGCAATAAAAAAATACTTCAGATAACTTCAAGAGGTGTTTAATATTTAGAATTTTTTATAGCCTTCAGCAGTTATGGTGTTATGTTGCAATAAAAAAATACTTCAGATAACTTCAAGAGGTGTTTAAGGCCCTGCCTACCCTCCCTGGCGGCGTGTTGAGCTTTCAGCTCTAAAATAGATGGCGTTGCTAACGTTATACAAACTGGTGGATTCCAGCCATCAGGTTGGCAGAACTACTGGTTTGTTTAAACAATTGGGAGACTGGCGACCACGACCGGTAATCAGTAAAGGCAGCAAGCAAACTTTTTTCCAAGAATTGAGAGAGATAAGAAGTGTAGTGCCGGACCGTAAAGTGTGTAGGCGACCAAGTTTGACTAAACGTGGGGAGACATAACGTCAAGATACAATCACACTCTCGAGCAGAAAAATTAGCTTATTCATTCCAGTCAGCTAGACGTCCACTAACCTGTAGTACCACTTTTGAATTTAGAACCTTTTAATGCCAAAGTTTAGTACTAGTTTTGTACCATTTTGTACCCGTACCCGTTTTGAGTAATTAGCATATCAAAGTGGTGACTTTAGGTTAATGCGGTTGTACCACTTTTGAATTTTGAACTTTTTTTGATGCCAAAGTTTTGTATCCGTACCCATTTTGAGTAATTAGCATATCAAAGTGGTGACTCCAGGTTAATGCTGTTGTACCACTTTTGAATTTTTTGATGCCAAAGTTTTGTACTAGTTTTGTACCGTTTTGTAACACAAATAAGTTTTGTACTCGTACCCATTTTGAGTAATTAGCATATCAAAGTGGTGACTCCAGGTTAATGCTGTTGTACCACTTTTGAATATTTTCATGCCAAAGTTTTGTACTAGTTTTGTACCATTTTGAGTAATTAGTATATAAACGTGGTGACTCCAGGTTAATGCTGTTGTACCACTTTTGAATTTTTTTTTATACCAAAGTCTTGTACTAGTTTTGTACCATTTTGTACCCGTACCCATTTTGAGTAATTAGCATATCAAAGTGGTGACTTTAGGTTAATGCAGTTGTACTACTTTTGAATTTTGAACTTTTTTGATTCCAAAGTTTTGTATCCGTACCCATTTTGAGTAATTAGCATATCAAAGTGGTGACTCAAGGTTAATGCTGTTTTACTACTTTTTAATTTTGAACTTTTTTTGATGCCATTTTGTACCGTTTTGTACCAGAAAGAAAAAGTATTGTACCCGTACCCGTTTTGAGTAATTAGCATATCAAAGTGAGTACTCCACGTACTCCAGGTAAATGCGGTTGTACCCCTTTTGATTTTTAACTTTTTTTGATGCCAAAGTTTTGTTATAGTTTTGTACCGTTTTGTAACACAAATAAGTTTTGTACCCGTACTCATTTTCAGTAATTAGCATATCAAAGTGTCACGTGACTCCAGGTTAATGCTGTTGTACCACTATTGAAATTTTTTCAAATAAATATCTGGTGAGGGTAGTGATAAATAATAATGTACACTTATTTATTAAAAAAAAATGTATTTAAGGTAAAATTAGAGATAACTTATTTTTGAAGGTTTTGTCACTAACTATAATAAATAACCTATACGATTGAGTATGTAGCCTACGATTTTGTCGTATCATTTATTTGAGTTTATTAGTAAGCAGGTAAAATAAAAAATAACTAAAATTTAATGTGCTAAATTTGGCCACTGTGCTTT
Source organism: Timema cristinae (assembly GCA_039000515.1). Taxonomy (NCBI): domain Eukaryota; kingdom Metazoa; phylum Arthropoda; class Insecta; order Phasmatodea; family Timematidae; genus Timema; species Timema cristinae. Next base: position 20,360,197 of record JBCFYV010000012.1, on the reverse strand, counting down.
GGCTAATTTTTAAAATTTAAAGGCTAAGGAGGCAATAACATATTTTAAAAGCAGTTTCATTTCGAAGACTATAACAATTTTGACTATAAATATATCTGTTATTTTTATTACTGATATTACCACGTCATACTACCTGTTCATGTTATACGCATATATGATAATCTAATTGGGTGGTAATGAGGAAAGAAGCATTTGAGAGGTTATCTACCAGCATTTTTATTTTGGAAGATGGGGAAACAATTTAGGAAAAACTACCCTCAATAGACTCGACCAGGATTTGCACCCCAAGTGCTCCGCTATCATCAGGCCAATTTAACACTAGTGACACCTTAGACCACTCAGCCACTGAAGTGGGTATCTGTTATTTAATATGGTGTTTACAGTTTTCAAACATCTATAGGATTTACACAATTTTCCAGAAATAAATGATTTTGGGAATAATTTTTTATCCTATTGGTAGAGTTTAACTTGAGTAATATCTCCATGGTGTCAGCCTGCAAGCAGGCTATACCAATCGAGAGGCTGCCTTATGTTGGCAAAGATAGGGCCAACATTTTCAAGCTGAGGGTGCCATGTGGTTAGCACAACGAGCCCTCCAGACTTCTATCTCAGTTTTCTAGACTGAAGCGCTACTTATTCATTCAATTATCTCATTTGTCCGCACGAGGTTGATTTTGGTTCCGTTTCAGACCCACTGCTTCACAGACAGAATTAGGGGCACTGGGGATCGAACTTGGGACTTCAGTATCTGAAGCCAGTAAATCTGACCACTATACAACAGAGTCGGTCGGGTATCAAATACTTACTTACTTTATGGCATAGGGAACACAAAAGTTCATTAATTTTAATGGTTTTAAATATATATTTACTTATCATCGGCTTCATGTCGTGGTCAATATTGCTAAAGTGCTATGACTGAGCACTGAGTGCGTAAATTAATCAGCTCTAGTAGCTTGACTAGTTCGATTCCCTGTTAGGTTGAAATTACTTAGTACTAGCGTGATACGAACTCGGCCAAGGCACAAGAGATTTTGAACATACAATAAGTGCGTTACAGAGTGTTAGTAACATTTACTTTCAGCTAAGAGCTTTTCTTTAAAAAAAAAGTACTTGAAATATCAGAATAATCGCTGCATTGTTATATAGAAGTATTTATTTGTATCTTAATTTTGATATTATTTCTACAGTAAATAAAATAGTATCGCTGCTCATCCATTGTACTTAAATTAGTAGATACAGATAGCCTAAGCGCCAGTAATATGCATACCATTAAAAAAACTTACCCTTTACTACAAGAAGTTAAATAATCAATTATATCTTTGATTTTCTTTGTGCGCCCTTTCTTCATAAACTTGTTATTCACAAGGATATAAAATATTTTGTAAATACTTCTCCACCTCAAAATTTATACAATCCATTGGATTTTGTTCGAAAGCAAAAAGGTCACATATTGTTAATTATATAAAAAGTAATCACCGTGGGTACTTATTGTTCGGGATTCGATACATTTCTTCCAAAACGAGCGCACAAACTGCGAGAATGCAACAGGTTCAAATTAAAAGTAATCACATTTAACACGCTAATAAAATAAAATTAACATTTTCACATCTTGACTACCAAAAACTTCGTTCATTAACTTTTTGAAAAATAACTTATTCCAAAGTCCAATGAGAGTCAAATCCTAGACCGTAAAATAAAAACTAGTATATAAAATTATACTGAGAACGTCTCCAAATTACATTTAGACCAAACTTTATTTAAAATAACTTTGTTTGATATGAGCAGGAATGTTTATTTTTATTTATTATAATAGTGGATTAAAAATTCAATGTACAGTAGTTTTCATTTACTTTGAATATTAACACTTATTATTACAACGTGTAGTGCTAAAGAATGAGAAAACTCAAGAAAGAATATAAGATAAGAGTGAAGAATTTTACATGTTTTACTGTCTCAGTTAAATAAGGGCTAATGTCATAAAACTTTGTGTATGGAGAAGCATGTCGCTTTTTCTTTGAAAATAATGTATCACTAGAGTAATACTCTCATTGAAGTAAGTAGGGACCAACTATATTTATTCACACAGCAGGAAGACTTTGTGAGTATTTTAGTTACTGAATATATTAAGATGTTTAATTGTTTATATTTAATTACGAAAATTTTCATAATTGGACATTGGCCCTTCTTATCCTAACGTACATGGTATTAATGTTTCTTTGACTCAAGAAGGTCACAGAGATTAGTTTAACCCTCCATTGCCGCCTGCATTCCGATACAGCAGGTTAGCCAACGCTTGCAAAATGATACTAGCTTGTAAATGGGTAATGATCATACTAACGGCACCTATTATCAGCTATGATAACTAGTTGCAGAAGGAAAAGTTGTATTTAAAACCATGTATTTTGACTAGAGAGTCGACTTGGGAGTCGTTAGAGCTCAATATCGTCGTGATTATTGAAGCTAACCCAAATTAAAAAATATGTCTAAAAAGAAAAAGAAATTATTCATTAAATAGTATGTTATAAACAAACACTCTAACTTAATTGTACAAAGAAAATAAATAAATCCATTAATAATTTTTGTTTTCCCATTTAAAATGCATTGAAATGGAAACATTTTAATGAAAATATTTCAATAACTATTTTTAGCATGGTTTGAAAATTCCATAAGAATTATGAAAGATGCCCAGATATGTTACTAAAATAAATAAAAAACAACAAGGTTGAATTATTAAATATATTTTGTTCTTAATTCTTTTGTTTAGAAACGTGCATTTATGGGTAGGCAGGGCCTTAATATTTAGAATTTTTTTATAGCCTTCAGCAGTTATGGTGTTATGTTTTAATAAAAAAATACTTCAGATAGCTTTAAGAGGTGTTTAATATTTAGAATTTATCCTTGCCTTCAGTAGCTAAGGTGTTATGTTACTATAAAAAACACTTTAGAGAACTTCTATAGGTGTTTTAATATATAGATTTTTCATAGCAGTTTAATATTTAGAATGTGTTCTAGCCTCCGGCAGTTAGGGGGTTGTGTTGCCATAAAAAAAAAATCAGATAGCTTCTATAACTGTTTATCATTTAGAATTTTTTCTAGCCTCCGGAAATTCGGGAATGTGGCCAACAAACCACCCCTGAAATTATTGGCTGGCTAAATACGGCCTTGGTATTTTGTGAAACAATTGAAAACTTCACTAGATCAAAGGATATGTAGATATGAGCACACAAGATGCCAGTCTCATTATGTGTTGTTTGCTTTTGAAAAGGATGTTTGGGTTGAATCCTTGTCAGGTGTATTCAAAATAAGTATAAATTTTTTTTTTAATACCCTAGAAAGCACTGGACCAATCACATTAATTTATTCTAGGGGTGGGCTAGAGAGCTAACTCAAACCAACAGATATAAAAAGGCATCTGATAATTATCTAATTTGGCAGTGATGATGTTCCTGTTTCAAATAATAATATTAAAAAAAAAAAAAATTGTTTCCTAATATTCTTTCATGCCTTTGCTGGCGCATTTCCTCAAAATTCTGCAAATAGGCCCCTATGCATCTGGCCTGAATGAGCATTGAGAACCGTACCCGCTTCAGTGGCCACATGGTCTAAGGTGTCACTCTGGTAATATATTAGACTGCCGATGATAGGGGGAGATTGGTGTTTAAATCCCGGTAGGCTGTACTGAAGGAAATTAATTTTTCGCTATCCCTTTATAAATATGTGGGTAATTAGTACATAGTACATAGCCCAAATAGTTAGATGCAGTGTTAAAAAAAGTAAGAGCCGTAATGTGTAACTAGGCCTAATCGTATATTTGAGGTTTGAGAGCACAACAAATGGTTATGGTTTATAGCTAGTTATACCCACTGGTAGGTATTGAGACGAGGCTAATTCCAATGGTTATTGTCAACTTTTACACTGTACTTACTGGTTGGTATTGAGAGCCTCCGTGAGCCAAGCGCCAGCCAAACCATATGGGTCTGTTCCTGAATATAGCTGATTATGAAAATGATGATGAGATGTCTTCACGGAATATTTAATGACATCTTGGCAGAGCGACAATAATTCCTCATCACTGGAGGGTGTTGGTCCCAGTTCTAAGGGCAGGGTTTCCTACAAAGCCAAACAAGGTAAAGTCGACAAATTAAATACTGAGTATAGAGTGTTACACATGCTGTAGATGAGTAAACCAGAATCCATCCATAAATGGCTGGTTGGCTAAGTTTTTGTTATCCTTGATGATATTTAGGTCCAGCGCAAATTGCATGCTGGGCAGACGTAGAAGAGAGACAGGTGAGGCACAATAGAACCTGTGAAATGGGTGTTAGATTGGTTAACTAAACATTGACCAGAGCACAGGTGCAGCATAGGAATAACTTTGTCATGTCTGTGATTGGTTGTAGTACTGTAGTGGTAAACATTTCATCCTTGCCCTCTGATGTCAATTTCAATCAGCTGATGAACTTCATCAAACTTAACTCTATTAAGTAGGTATTATTATCCAAAAACATTGTCTGGAACTCTCGATGATAGCATATACTGAATGTGTGTCTACCTTTTTCTCATGCACTCACTTTTCCAAATAATCTTTGTCATTTTCTTACCAAGATAGTAGGCCCACAGTTAATATAAATTATATTCTAAAGCAGAAATTCCTCTAATTCGCCATGTCACTTGCACCAGTGAAAACTGTCTCAGGACTGGGTATAATACGCGTTGCCTCATCGGAATCTCTTCCTGTGCTCTGTCTGTCTGTGTGCAATGTCTGCCGGGCCTTATCACGTTACTGACCTGTTTCATTCACTCTATTATTGGTAGTGTCAACATCGTCAACATCACTGTTTCCCAACAAGCCCTGGGGGGGTTTTTAGTTTTCAGGGTGGGTGGTAAATTTTATTCGGGGCTAGAGTCTGGTCGGATATACCGAGGGTGGTTTTACCTATATTGTATTCCACTCTTCACTAATGTGGGTACATTTACTATAAATTCAACCTTACTCCATCTCTTAACATTTTGGCATAGTTACGTCCTAACTAGGCCTACATCATGTGCTAAAGGTGAGGAAGGTGAAAGTGTAGTTGACTATGCTTACACCCAGCCTAATTTGGTCAAATTCAAAATTTTATCAGCCAGTTCAAAGTAACTTATAGCCTACTTAAGGAGAAGGGGGTGGGGGGCAGAAAAGGGCAGAACCAAAAGCCGTATGTGAATGCATAAACGGTCTTTTGCTGTTAAATTTACTTACTTTCAACTTGTCAGGTGGTTGGAACTGCACTACTGGAGTGTCTCTGTGAGGGTTGAACGCACCCCCTTCCTTCAAAAACTGCGTCAATCTCGAGAGAAACACTTCCAGCTTTCCCTCTGCCATTTCCTTACGCTCCGCCCCTGACAATCTTTATAAGCCAGACACACACTTATTTATTCACTGTGCGCGTTATACAATAATCTGCTTTTGATAACAAAGTAGGCCTATACATACCGGCACTTAAAATATTTATCACAAATCCAATTTTGTATTTAATGCTGATACAACAGGGACGTAGTAGTAAGTTTTTGACAATAAACTTACGTTTCACTTCTTAAAATGAAAACGTACATCTATGTAAACAAACATTTAAGTGAAGGATCCGGTAAAATCACAAAATGCTTGAAAAATACTAAAAGATGAAATAGCTTTACTATTTACTTTATTTTACCTGCCGGCAGGTACACCAACCGCTTCATAAAATCAATCCCCTAAATGGGGGCTAAGCTATCTGCGTTTAGAAGAAAAAGTCCCTAGATTTTAAATTAAGTTGAATTTCCCCATTTGAATTCAAAACCAACCTATAAATAGGTATTCTAAATAAAGCACGCTAAACCCTTTCTGGGCTAAATGACTTTCATACACCGATATTTAATAAGATGACTTACATTAGTTAGATTACTTAAGTTTTTAGACAAGGGAGGGGGAAAGAGTTGTGCTACAATCTCACATTTGAATATGTAAAGTTGAATTCATTTAATAATTTTAAAATTTTAAAAGCTTGGCCTTGGCGTGAAAATGAAAATTTATTTTGTAATGTGTTGCTTTGAAGGGACTTGTATTCGGCGCTGATTCAAGTCAGATTTAGTTGAGGTAATTGGGTGTGTGATGTCTACACTTCCTTTTCCCCCGACACAAATCCAATTTGCTCAGGACGGATGTCGTTGAGACAGGCTGTATCCAAATAGTCCGAGGATCCTTGACAAGGAATAAGCCAACATGCCCAGCTGTCATAGTGCGCTGATTGGTTTAATTTGGTCACGTGACCACGCCCTATAGCTATCTGATTGGCTGTTGGTTTACCCCTCCTCCCAACCCCTTTCTAGTGTTCCAGACATGTTGGTGCTGGTTCCAAACATGTTGGTACTTGTATTTTCTTATTTTATTTTTTTATGTATTCTCATTGCATTTTTATTTGTACTCATTGGTTATTTATGTCTGGGTAGGATTGGGATGGGATATTGGAGTTTTTTATTTATTTATTGGTGTGCAGTCCACGACGTCAGGTGTTTCTCCCAAGTCAACAGAGAAAACACGGAGCACGAAGTTCTCCTGATGGGAGCGTTGCGAGGAGTGTGACCGCCGAGCAGCTGACAGCGTATCACGGCTGTAAGGCCCCTTTCACTTTTCCTTCACTCCACACCCTCCTTACATCGCCACGGCACAGAACGAACTAAGTTGCACTGAATGCTCCCTCGTTCTGTTGGACTACCTTTCACTTCCAAGAACAAACAGCACGAACCTCTCCTGACGACCGTTTGGGGTAGAGTGTGATAAATGGTTCCCCTGCCTTAAGACCCCTTTCATTCCCCCCCTTTCCACCCCCCTCCAACAAGGTATGTGTCCCAATCCCTTGTGTGGTAATGGGTTTTCCTGGTGTCATCATCGCAATGTCGCAACACCCTATGTGGTAATGGGTTTTGCCCTGATGACAGGTGCCAGTTTGGCGGGTCGACAAGATAAGTCAGGACAAGAATAGATCGTGACCTTGAATGATGCTACAATGGGTTTTCCCTGATGACTGACAACAGTTTGGTGGCTTGATAAGACAGAAATAGAACGTGACCTTAAAACCGTGAGCTACGTCATTGACTCTAGCAACCCTCCCCTTGGCAATGGGTTTTTTCCTGGTGATGTCGCAACTAAAGAGCATTGACACAGATCTTATTATGTACAATCAGGGACATCGGAAGCCTTACAGTGATTTATAATCCTAGGTTAGGGGCCGCTATCCCCCACCACAAAAGCCTACTAAAATTGGTTGTTTGGTATCGTCCATCGACATGCGAGGTTGTAGGTATCCGTCTTGGATTGGAGGAGTATGGTAGAAATGTTCCAGCGTTTACGTGGGAGGGAGAGTATAAAACCACCCCAGTTCACCAGCAAGATTCGAACCCATGACCTCCCCCGCCATATCTATATGGGTGACACGTGCCCTTTCTGGCAAAACGCGCGGTAAGGATGATTAAGGAAATGTTCCGGAGGGAGAAATACCTACAGTTTTCACGGCAGGGATTCGATTTCCGCCCCCAATAGAATTAGATAAGCCTGACACTTAGACGGCGTGCACACTGGGATTCGAAACCTTGATATCCTTATTAGGGCTAATTTCTGTAGAACGGTCGTACTTCCTGCACCCCCACCATTAACGAAGGGGTTTTGACAGTCTACCAGATTTTTCTAGACCAGGTAAAATGTGAACCCAGATTTGCTTCCAACGTCGATCACTCTGTCATCGGCCATCTAGTGACGCCTTGGACCATGCAACCATCGATGCAAGTATACAAATTTAGATGGCGTGCACACCGGGATTCGAACCTCGATATCGTTATAACGGTCGTACTTCCTGCACCCCACCATTTTCGAAGGGGTTTTACTGGTCGACCAGATTTTTCTAGACCAGGTAGAATAAATACCCGCATTTGCTTAAAACGTCAATCACTCTGTCATCGCCCGTCTAGTGTAGCCTTAAACCATGCGACCATCGATGCAAGTAATACAATCCGTGAATATGAGGGTGATAGTTAAGTATGAGGATGTGGAGCCGGTGGAAACTCTTAAACCTAACTAACCAAACCCTGGTGACCATTGGGGTATTTCCCCTTTCGGAAAAAATACCCAAGGTACCAACTGGGAATCAAACCCGGGTTCCCTAGGCTCGTAGGCAGGTTCATTGACCAATACCCCACGAGGCCAGTTAGCGTTTTAATAACAGGTGTTACGATTTTCGAGCCTGAGTTATGAGTGTCTGGGACCTAAGGTTAAGAATAACTCAATTGGAGTTGATTGTTTAGATGCAAACAAGGTACCTCAGAAAATGCTCTAGATTTCTCAACCACTGAAATGACATTATTTATTATAATTTTTATTAATCTTTAATCGTCTACATCAGCGTAAAAGCTGATTACCCAATATTTTTAAAGTTTATAATTAGATATAAAATAGAATCAGAAAAAAAGTATGTGTTTTTCTAAGAAAACAATGTGCACGCATTGTTAACTATTGTTTTATCAATCGTAGTCAAGTTGGTTTTAATTCAAAATCTCGTTTTTTTAATAATAGTTATGATATTATTATTATTATTTTGATTTATTAATACGTTAATTAGTATTTTTGGTCATATAAACAATAAAAAACATACAAATATTTTGAACCAATTATGTATTTGACTATTCAATTTGAAATATACTTTATTTTACAAAATTTTAATTTATTATGTGTGTTTTACTATACATGATTTTAAATTCCTCTAGCTTGTTTTCCGTTTTTTACAATAAATATTGTATTTATAAGTAAACTATAACATTTCAACACAAATCACACGTCAATTTAAATATTTGAGGCCAAAAGATTTTTATAAAAGGATTCTTGAATTAAAATAAAATACATTTGTATTTGATATTTTAGCATTATATGCTCTATTAACTGCCGTAACTTGGACCATGTCTTCTCTCATGTCTGGAAAAAGAGTACCTCAGTGCGTGAGAAATTGATGCAAATAATCAAAAATCAAAAGATTTATTTTGTATTTATAAATAAAATACGTCCACGTTAAGCCCACCACACATTGGACGCAAGGCAGGCGCAGCAGAGGGGCAGGCGAGGAAGAGGCATATCTGTAATACATGTTTTTATATGGGTTACCGCACATTGGACAGAGTACAGGTGCAGTGTATCTCTGATTGTAGTAGACGTACAATTTTCCTGTGTCCTTTGCACCTCTGTCACGTAGTTTTAGTGTATTTTGATGGAACATCTTATTCAAATATCCAAGACAATACAGTATTATATTAAACAAGCAATACAAACTACATGAGGACAAAGCTGAAAATTAAACTATGGGGAAAAGATTGCTATTGAACTGTATTACTCGAACGGTAAGTGTAATATACTAGATTTTTGTAGTTAGTGAAATTAATCTACAGTAGTTTGTATAACCCATTAAAAGAATTAGATGTTACTAGACACTGCGCATAAAGTAGATTATAATTTTAGTCTTTTTACTTTTTTTTTTACTAAGCGAGTAGAGTAAAATTAAATTGTTTAATTTAGAGTCTGGCTCTGAATACAAATCTATCAGAAGTTCCTCTCATTCACACGCCATACCACGTATTGCACTTGTTAGAAACAGAACTCAAGTTGGCATTGGAAAATATTGTTTTGAGTTGCTTAGAGACTTTTGAAAACCAGATTAATATTTTTACTTTTAAAGTGGTTGATTGTATTTCATTTGAAGATTTCAGATTTAATGTTCTCTGTTTTGTAATTTTCCTGTATTCAAATAAAATATACATTTTTCCGTATCAATTTGTACATAACAGTACCACTTGGCAGAGATGGAGTGGATCGAGGACATCGATGGAAGGGCGAGGGCCTTGACGCAGGTGATGATATCTGCCTGTGACCACTCGATCCCGAGAGTGAGGAGGTTGGAGAAGAGGTCTGCTTGGTGGACTCCGGAGCTGACTAGGAAGAGGAAGGTAGTCTCTCGGGCCGGACGGAGAATAAGGCAGGACGCGGAGGCAGGGCGCGCGCAGGCGAGTATCCGGAAATACTAAGTGTGGTCGATGAGAAGAGCCAAGGAGGCAAGCTGGAGTTGGTTCGTCTCCAGCACTGGTAATCAGGACCCGTGGGGCTTGGTTTACAAGCTCGCCATGGGTAAGGTACGACAGGCGCAGTTCGCGGCTGGGCTAAGAGTTGATGGTCTTGTTACAGATAATGCTGCGAGGGTGGTATTGAGGTTAATTGTTCCAGATGATGACCCTGCCATGGACAATGAGAGACATCGAGCCCTGAAAACGGTAGTGATGGAGGACTACGCTGGAGTGGACGTACCTTTCTTCAACAAAAAGGAGCTACATGACGTGGTCTGAAGCCGCCGTAAAAAGAAATCCCCTGGTTTGGATCTCCTGACGGCGGAGATAGTGAAGAAGTCCTGGAGCTGAATCTCCGAATACCTGTTGGCGATAGCCAACCAGATGATGCTGGAGGGCCGTTTTCCCGACCCGTGGAAGTTAGGGGAGCTAAGGATACTGTTGAAGTCACCGGATCGGGATCCGAAAGATCCAAAGTCTTAACGACCATTGACTTTGCTCAACGTTCTCGGTAAGGTGATGGAGAAGCTGCTAGCTTCAAGGCTCTGGGAATATATACAGGTATATGGTGTGCTTGATGATCGGCATTATGGGTTTCATCCCGGAAGAGGAACAGTGGATGCTCTGGAGAGGGTCCTTCATGACTTCTCCGAGAGCAACTGCCGATACGGGCTGACCATCTACTTGGACATCTCGGGTGCCTTTGACAGTGCTTGGTGGCCGGGAATCCCGAAGAAGCAGTGGAAAACTGGATGTCCGAAGAACCTGTATGAGTTGGTGAGAGACTTCTTTAGGAATCAAACGACTTGGCTGTTCTTGGAGTCCCCTATCTTGTAATAAACCTACATTTATGTAACTAATGACCGATTTATAGGCGAGGGAATAGGTTTACGCGGTTAAAAATATTATATTTGTAAATTGCACACAAGACTAAGATGATATGTATTTTTTAAATCCAACCATTTTCAAAAATGTGTTTTTTGAGTTAATTTTAAAAATATATGCATAAAAAATTAATCCTATAATTCAATATCAATTTAGAAAAGTGTCCATACAGTTATAATAATAATAATAATAATAATAATAATAATAATAATAATAATAATAATAATAATAATAATACTAATAATACTAATAATAATAATAATAGTAATAATAATAATAATAATAATAATAAATAATAATTTAAATAAAAAGGAATTCATTAATTCTTGTACGTGTTCACAAAGCTCATTTTGTTTTCATTTTTCAATCATTATAATAATTAACAATTAATAAAAGTACAACTCCTTTTAACTTTTAACGAAAGAGTGAAATAGTAATTCATTCTAATGAAATGAGTGTTCTGACGTTCATTTTGTATTAATCTTCAGTGAATCACGGGAAATGACAAGTGAGAACATGACTTAACATTCACAAAGCTTTATGAAAGTCAGATTAAGTCCTTTATAAATAATTATCGTTAGGAATTATAATATCACGTTTGGAACTATTAAACATATTAATACATATTTAAAATCCACAATAATAAATGAGAAAAACTGAATAAATTACACTTAAAAAACTATTAAAAGATGTTCAAAATTACTTACGTGTTGTAACTATTATATTAACACTGGCAACATTCAATTTGTTTTAAGTTATTGGCATTTTAGTTAACTTTTAATTTAGCACCACAAATATCAAAGTCACTATCGGCCAAATGAATGGAACATATTCGAGCAAAATTTGTATTAATTGTGTCTTTCCTTTTACATTTGAATTCCCATGTACAGAAAATAATGTCTGGATCCTTAATAAAGGAGTAAAATGATATATTATTACCCTTGCAGTTTTGTTGATTATTTACACAGAGTGCAACAGCAAAGCTAGGCATTTTGTATGTCTGTTTAGAAACATATGTAATTGAAGACGTACGCAAATAAATGAGCAAAAAGCCTAAAAGTTTGATTGTTCAACAATGACTTGTAACCTTACGTGCCTAGCGTACGTAAATAAATGAATAAAAAGCCTAAAAGTTTGATTGTTCAACAATGACTTGTAACCTTACGTGCCTAGCGTACGTAAATAAATGAATAAAAAGCCTAAAAGTTTGATTGTTCAACAATGACTTGTAACCTTACGTGCCTAGCGTACGCAAATAAATGAGCAAAAAGCCTAAAAGTTTGATTGTTCAACAATGACTTGTAACCTTACGTGCCTAGCGTACGTAAATAAATGAATAAAAAGCCTAAAAGTCTGATTGTTCAGCAATTACTTGCATCCTTTATATTATATTATATTATATAAAAGAAAAACTATTATATAATAATAAACAGCTTTATAAGAACAATATAACTACATTTAGTTAGCATTCATACATATCTTTGATATCATAGTTACTACTAATGAATCATTAACTAGAACATCCCTGCTGTACGTTATATTAGCATATTAAAACAAATACTTGAGTGGTAAACATAATAAAGTAACTAACTATACACGAAAAACCCACTACCAGGCAAAAACAAATAAATAAATAATCATAAAAATAAATTAAAGCACCGTCCGAAACACATGGACCGCACGACATACTACAACTGCTGTGTACTGTATGACGTAGTTTCGTGGCTGACGTAAGCAATGACATCAACACATTCTTCAAAATGGCGCTACCTATCTATTCTATTTACATTGATAGGAATGACCTTTTAGACTGTGGTTTTCAAACTGGGGCAGTTGTTAAAAACATGGAACACTCAACTACATAACTTTTAACTCTGACCTGAGGATGATGCCGTCGTAGCATCGAAACATGTCGAAGCTCTAAAAATGTTGGAGGGATTGCAGCAATCTCCAAGGGACAGGGAATTACGAATAAGGAATTCAATTTTTACATATCTTCTTTCATTCTATACATTTTAAAAATCCTCACAATTAATTCTGTTTAATTCCCAATATAATACAAGACACGTAATATATGCATGATTAAATCATCCCATTATAACATTGTTTTAATTCAATTTGACTCAAAAGTCCACAATTTCTAATTTGTATTAAAATTTTAGATGTTTGTTGTAATTTCAATGATTGTATCATATTTGTCTTCATAAGATAAGAAAAGGTCTTTATAAGACCTGTAATTAAGTTACTATTACCAATCTTTTCATATATAAATCAAATTATAGTGTCTATATTATTATTTTATTACATCATATATCCATGTTGTTTATACTCAAGTAAAACAAATAGCACAACATTAACAAAAATTGAATTCTATTACAAATAATTTTAATCGTCCCTCATTACACTATTAGTCCTTCAGACATGTTGTTTTAGTCAAGAGTGACTAATTATGTTTCTAAGTCCTTCAGACATGTTGTTTTAGTCAAGAGTGACTAATTATGTTTCTAAGTCCTTCAGACATGTTTTAGTCAAGAGTGACTAATTATGTTTCTAAGTCCTTCAGACATGTTGTTTATAGTCAGAGTGACTAATTATGTTTCTAAGTCCTTCAGACATGTTGTTTTAGTCAAGAGTGACTAATTATGTTTCTAAGTCCTTCAGACATGTTGTTTATAGTCATAGTGACTAACTATGTTTTCTAAGTCCTTCAGACACAGTCGGGTTCTCTGGCTCTATACTCTATATATGTGTAGGACCAGGTGTTCAAGTTTCTCTATTCTATGAATTCATATTTCTTTACTAAAACTTTAAGACAAAGTAGTGTTTCATGACGCCATAAACAGCAGGTTCACGTTTGTTATTTTCGTATGGCTATAAGCAGGTCATCTAGCACCCTTGTCTGGGATCTAGTTAGTTCAGAAACTGTATGCTGTCTAGTTGGCACCTTTTGTTTTACTATTTGCGGTGTGCAACTTGTGAGAATTACTAGTGTAAAGTAATGGCCCGCGTTGATAGTACTTTCTTTAGGCCCTTTGGGTGCTTTATTTAACTATGTACTATTGATTGCTCTGGCAGTACTCATTAAGAAAGGAACGGCCATAGCACAATTTGCTGTTGATGCCTGGTTGTTAGCCATCCTCAGTATATATATAAAATATAGAAGATTCTCTTACAGAACATTTCTCCGTGGGTATATGCGACTCCTCTTGAGGTTTAATACAAGCTAGCTAGCTTGACAGATATTCTCCTTAGTAACTCTAAACATATAGGATATATAAGATTGTATCTCTTAGAAATTGGCTCACTAGTATCCATGAGCAGGGCTTTCTAGTTTTAGTACAGCGACAGCCCGGCAGTATTGTATAGAATGTATTCTCTCAACTTAACAGCTCATTTTACCATGGCTGTGTTGACTTAGACCCTTGTTCTCCCAAGCAACAGTCAGTACCTGTTATTTGGAGTTATTAAATCCAACCACTTGCTCTGTTCAACTTTGATATTCACTGTTACTCTGTATCGTCACCAGGGGGTCCGATCAAACATTTTCAACTTTTATAACTGTACCATTTAACATAAAATCATTTTTTATTTGATGTATTCTTATTATTTGATTGTTATAATAAATTTATATATGTTACTTAATCTTTTTTCTTGTACCTATAAAATATATTCCCTACCACTTAGACAAACAACAAATTGGTAGAAAGATAAGTTGATAAAAGGCCCCCTTGGTTAAAAAATAATGTCATTAGCTTCAAACTCAGACATCCATAGTAATAGCTAGTTAAATTACCTCTATTATCCTTTTTTTGGTGAGATTGTTGAATTTAAAGAAAATGCTGGGCTTTAATTAAATATTTATAATTGTTAAATATATGCTAACTTATATTAATACAAATACCTCCCCCTCACGTCACAGTAATTTAAAAGTATAGACAATTTTCTTCCATTACGGATGCTCTCCCCTTCCTAAGTATTTTAAAATGCTATGTGGACCATGCTTGTACTGAAGTTATTCCAGCTTATCACACGCCACAGTTATAGTTGTGTACGTTTACCTAGTTCAATAATTTTGATACGATAGGGGGTAGAGAGGGAAGGGTGTAACTATCTTATGTAAATACGTAAAATAATAAAGTTTGAATATTATTATGTTTTTTAATTCCCTAATTTTAATTTCGATGTTTATCTTTTAAACTATAATATACACCTTTTTATTAGTGTAGATATACCTTTCAAAGTTGTAACACATTTTATCCTGCCAAAAATCGACGTCTTGTTCAAGCTTTTTTTTTTTTAATAAACTACAAAATAGCAAAACCAATACTAAATGCTAAAAAAAAATAAAAAAAAATGGGTGTGTGTACTTATGTACGCGCGTGAGAAGTTATACTTCTTTGGCATCATTAAAAATATTAAATAACCAATAATAAATATTTAACAATAATAATTTAATAATATTTAGTATTAATTATGTTAAATAATAATATTTTAATTTATATCAATAAATAATACATACGAATAGTTAACCTCAATTATATTGGAGCACTTGAAAAAGTCTATAAGCACAATTTTTTTCATTAATATTTACGAATAGTAAATAATATTAATCAAAATATTCAATTTAAATCACTACTGAATATAATTTATTAGCACATATATAATTCGCACTTGTATGAAACTAAAACACGTGTTGTGAATGAAGAAACTAGAAACATGTGGATAAATATTATATATATGAAAACAGTGATCAGAGGCGACGAGCGTACCAACATGCGCGACTAACAGAGGTTCTATTTCTATTTTGTTGGTAGCTTTTTTTTTTCGAGACTTAATGAGAGGTTTAGCTTCAACCTGTTACTTTTGTGTTACAGTGATGCGCGCGCATCTTAAAATTTCACTCTCATCATTTTTTCATAACGCGCCTAAAGAAGTATAACATCAAACAATTAATGTCAATGAAGCTTTCACAAATTTTACCTCATCATTATTGGGCAGGTAAGCCCTTATTGACTAATTACAAATATATCATTATGATGATATATGTTCTCAGGTAGAAGCACTGAAGCTGTATCAAATGAAATTTGCTGGAAAATGACAACCAGTACACGGGAATCGAAACTTGGAACTTTTGGCTACAAACCTTCATGCTAATGCTTTATCACCGAGCTAACCGGGTACGTTTCGTCCACAGAGGGGGAGGGGGGGGAGAGATGGGATAACAACAATGGCTCCGGAACTACTATTAGTCTAACATTGGGGTGGGGTAGAATATCCAAACCTTGTCCATGGGGTTCCAGGAAATGGGGAGCCTTTAATTAGAAAAAAAAAAGTTTATATGAGGTAGTTATAAAATTAAAGTTTAGTAAACAGCTAGAGAGATAACTACGGATAAGCAAATACATAATTTTTAGTTGAGACTTTGGAAAACAGGGAAAGGGGGCAAATAAAACCTAATAAGGTGAGGCAGAAAATGGAAATTTGCCAGGAATATAGAAAGCTTACTCCAGTAATAAAATAAGTGTTAAATACTGTATTTAGTATTTATAAAAGGTTCTTAAAAAAGGGTCGGGGTATATTAATTTAAAATATCTCCAAAAATAACTATAAACTATTTTTTTCAGCATGAAGGAAAATTTTAATTTGATAAGTTTGTAAACGAAC
The DNA here is from genome assembly GCA_039000515.1 of Timema cristinae. Taxonomy (NCBI): domain Eukaryota; kingdom Metazoa; phylum Arthropoda; class Insecta; order Phasmatodea; family Timematidae; genus Timema; species Timema cristinae. The sequence goes on along the minus strand of JBCFYV010000012.1, from coordinate 20,343,532 downwards.
CACTACAAAATAACCCCGAAACCTGGAAAGTTTGGAATTTAAAAATAAGGGGTGGGAAATGGCTAAAATAAAAACAAATGTATGGTAGAAAATCTTAGTAGTTGGTAGTTAATTTTAATTATTTATCCGTCTCACCATATGTCGTTGGAATTATTATGTTTAAGTGTGTATAAGTGTAGTCCCCAATTATTGTAGTTAAAAGTACATTTAATTCTATGAAGCTATAATAAGAAAATGGGAATCGAACCGGGAACATTTATCTTTGTGGAGCAGTTATTTATGATATATTTAGTCATATAATACCCAGATAGGTTCTTGTATATTTAAGTAGGTGACCGAGCCATATAGATTAACGCTGTTGAGATTACACACGAGTGTAGTATATGTAATAATACGGCATTCAGCCCACATTTTATGAGCTCATTTTAAAATCGCGCATTCAGCTAAAAGCATCTCTCTATTAATAATTTTCTATATTTGACCCTAAAGACCCGAATAAAATAATGTCTAGAAAAATAATTGCATATTTGGAGGCTGTTGGTCAGAGGTATTATTCATATCACATTTAACCTATTGCCGTTTACAGATGGGTCCAAGTTTAAATCTCATCAGAATACATAACTTAAAAAGTTTTTGTAAAAATTAACATTACATGCCAAACTATGAAAAGCAATGTTGTAGTCCCTTAGTATGTTTATTACAGGGATTACTAATTACTACCTGCATCGGTGGACACGTGGTCTCCATGGTGTGAGCCCACAAGTGATCTATACCAACTGAGTATCTCCTCACGAGGCTGAGTTGAACCCCGTTCCAGACCCACTGCTTTACAGAAAAGTTCTGAAAGAGCCAGGGATCGACCCTGGGTCTGTGTTTTCTATTAAAGTGTTCTTATTGCTGAATTCTAGTAGTGTCCAACTCAGTGACTTTCAAGCCCTGTTCCGCGGTTGAAGACAAAGGGAATAACTACATATTCTGTGAAATAGCTGTCTTTTATAACTTGGTAAAGAAGTCATAGTGGGAAATTATCCACCTTCAGCATATACAGCCGGGATTCTAGTCTTGACCTCCCCGTCACCGACAAACCAGACTAGATGAGGATGTTTAGTTCGCATGCCTATCGATGGGAGTTGAATAATATTGCTAATAAGTGTGTCTAAGAGATCCCGTGACTGATATACATACAATTATTTGGCAACTGATTTTATTATTAACTGCGTCTCCCATACGAGAAATGCTGAAATTAAAAAAAAAGTTCATTTTTTAATAACTTTTGAATACATGAACGAGTTCCACCATAAAGTATAGTAGAATGAAGTCATGTTTTCCACTTGGTGGATGAATGGTCTAAGCCAGGGTGTCACTCTTGCATTATAACAGATTGGCAATATTGGGGAGATGGGGTTTATCCAGTTGGGGATAATGAGGGTTGTTTTTCCTGAATAGTTTTCCACTCCTCTGCAAATCTTGGTACTTTTCCTCTAAATTCTTTCTTCCTTATCCCTATAATATTAGCATAATTAGTACATATGCATGTATAGGGGTGCCCATAGGGGGTTGGGGAGTGGTGATGCAGACTGTCATTGGAATTATTTGGGGAGGTTTACAAAAAAAAATATGGTGGTATGAAAAGTTTTAACTACGTTACAATAAAAAATAAAATGTTTCTTAAGCTTACTGACCTATCGTGTCAGTAGGTATTTTGTCTAAATATTCCTAATTTACTATTGTAACCAATTTTTTATGACAGCACATGCTTCCACCTTTTATAACCTGTCAAATTACAGAACATTCTTCAATTTGGCTAACCAATAGCGTTATCAATAGAGATGACGTCAATATATAAAGATGAATAGATACAATATTTATCTCCCCAACGGTGCCGGGGAACTGGAATTACTGACGAGTACTTGCCAAGGAACAAAATAGGTTATTGAAACCTCTTATCTCTTGGTCTGATTCCATAATTCTCTCAACTATTTTTCGCGAACTTTTAATTTGTATGAATTTACTGGTTAATATTCTAGACACGCTAAAGTTATAGAATCATTTTATTGGCTGAAATATTCACCTAGAAAGTTTTTACTTTTTACCTAGGATACACCTATCGTAGGGTTTTCAACATCTCGTGCTCGCAATGAGATGCGATGATTACCAGAGTGTGAAGCCGGGAGTTATCTTTCCTAACTTAAGCATGACTAACCAAACCCTGGTAACTGTTGGGATGATTTCCCCTTAGAGAAAAAAAATCCTGGGTACCAGCTAAGAATAGAACCCTAGACCCCTTGGTTCACAGCCAGGCACACTATCCACTACACCGCGGGACCAGTTTACTCACAGTTAATTGGCAATCTCTGTTGAGTAGCATTTACAGATTAACTTTCTTGACTTGGGTAAACACGTCCAGCGGATCAGAAAGGTAGGTTTAATTACCTATTATATGCACTATAAATATTTTATTCTAGAATTTAGTACATTTACATTCCATAGTTAGTACAATGCCGATAGCATACCCTATTTACTATGCACCTTACGTAAAAACTAACAAAATGGTTTATTATAAGGTTGTCCCAGCCATCGATTCTAAAGTGAAAATCAAACAATTTCCACTAATTACAAAGAGGCAGTTATAAAATCAAATATATGACTAACCTCGTAATTAGATACTATACCAACCAAGCTAATATGTTAGACGAAGTAAGCTCAGAGTTTAATTAGGTGTAAAGGAAAAACTTTCCATCCTTGGTCTAGAAAAACTCTTATAAAGTATTTTCAAAACTCCCTCCTTACATCCTGGCAAGTAGATGCCAACAGTTTTGTACACATTTAATATTTTATAGATTAGTTAAGGTTTTGAAAACCATTTATTACATTAACTCGGCTCATTGCCGCACTTAATAAATACTTCAGTTACCCTTTGAGGTAGTTTTATCCATCCAACCTAATTTCACTAGTTATCCTTCCATCTACGTATTCCTATTGGTCTCTTACTATTGGATTTGCTATCACTCCCCTGAACAATGTTATATAATCATCAAGTTCACTGCATGTGCTCTTTTCTTCAAAGACTTCACTATCCTAACAATGTCTTCTTTTAGTTCAGGGTAATTAACTCGTGGTAATCAACTCATTTTGTAACCTACAATCCCTAATGACCTCCCGTTTATGTACTAAATATATTCCCAAGCACCCGGTTTTAGAACCCCCAATTTTTTCCATCATGCAAGGTAAGAGACCACGTTTTATACATAGAACTAATTAATATCAAAATTTTATGAACCATCTTACAATTCTCTGTAAAACAGACCTAGGTCAACCCAAGTGAAATTCATAATTATTTTTTCTCCCGTTTAAAACGTTTACCAGGTAAGCATTTAATTAACTAGATTCAGCGAATCAAAATGTTAGTATTTTTAACTTGTGTAATTTGTCGTAGCTGAGCAAAAGCTAAAAATTATTTACTAAAATCCCAATGAAATTACTTAAAGGAAATCTTACATTTAATATTTTACATTTAATAAAGCAAACAGGTCATTGCCGTTAGATTTTTATTTTTCCAAACACCGATACACAATACTTATGTTCGAAACAAGTTTTACACGTGATTAAACTCGCAACTGTGATATATTCGTTTGGAAATTAAAATGGGTACTTTATTAAACGCTAAGGTACCTGGCTAATCATATTTATAGTCCATGCGAAATATTAAGGATGAATAAATTAACAATCATTCATAATCTGTCTATATAGTTAAACTATATTAAATTTCAATTTTATCTTTCTCTTGGTATGACGCTGGTGCTGGAGCCTGGACTGATGGCCCCTGAACAGGACTTCCCAGCTGATCCACTGTATGTGATGAGGTCTCTGGGGCTGGACCTTCTTCAGGAGTCTGCACTGAAGATGCAACAGGCACCGGGCTTTGTTCGGGAACCACGGACTGTCGAGAAGCCGGAATTGGGCGCGGGCTTTGAACAGGAGATTGTGTCGTGGCTGGGGCAGAACTTTCAGCAGATTCTGATACTGGAACTTCATCCTTTTGCATATCCATGTTGGAATCACCGAAACTCAGGTAGCGATCACCACGGCCTCCACGCTGAATGAACAGGCCGATGAAGAACCCTAACGCCAGTGCAATTATGAGGACGACAATATATGTGGCTATCATCGTGGCAGAAGAAATATCATAGGTCCTTGACAGACCACAGTCCACTGAGTTCGGTTTAGCAGCAGTGTCATTTTGACTGGAATTGTCATCGCCGACGTAGTTTTCTGTTGAGATGGACTCTTGTTCAGCGTCCCGTCCGTATTCTACATCATTCTCCTGGTCTATATTCTCCGGAATAACGACATCTAACTCGTCAACGAGTTCGTGGAGCATGTGGTAGACAGATACGCGACGTCTGATGTGACGTCACAGAGATGGTCGTCAAATCTAACAGTGATTCCCAAAGACTTGAGCTCTTCTTCGTTGCAGCTTGCCAGAGGATTGTTGGACAAGTCCAGGAAAGAAAGTCTAGGAAGGCCGGAGACTGTCACTGTAGACACAGAATCCACGTTGCAGCCCTGGAGGTCTAAGTACTTAATAGAGTGACTGATCAGAAAGCTGGAGTGTCCATCTAGACTTAAAGGGTTGAGAGAAAGTTTAAGAATCGCTAGTTTAGTGTTGTACTGGAACGTCTCAGGATGAACGTAAGTGAAGTAGTTGTTAGATAGGTCTATAGTGGTCAAGTTTTTAAGGGTGGCGAATGCGTTCTTATCAATCTTGTGATTAAGTTTTTCTTGAGTTTAAGCTTCTCCAGTTGGCCAAGATCCTTATGGTTGAAGCTGTCCTGTTCCAGGAGGATAAGTTGGCCCCGAGTCATTTGAAGCGATCGTACTCCAGTGGGGAAGATGTTGGGAATGTTGTATCGGCCCGAGCAAGCCACCTCCTTGTAGAGGTAATCGCAGGTACAGTTGACTGGACAAAACTCTGTCCAAGAGCCATCTATAGCTTTAGAGTCAGCCCCCCAACACCGCCAGAAGCAGGAACACGTACAGATCCATTTAAACTCTGAAAAAGAATGAAGTGTTTTAGGGGAAATTTAAAAACTCAAAGACAAAAAATATTAGAGGTTCGGTGGGCCAGTTCTATACCCTGAACCAATTTACCCAGAAAACCACCTGAAACTTGAATCTCGTTAGTTAAGTTAGACATAAAATTAAATTTCAAAACACTTTATGGAAATTTAAATAAAAAATAATCCAAAGAACCAAGATTTAATCATATTAGCTAAGGCTAAATTTTTTATAACATGCATCTAAATCTGACAGGAGTTCTATCACACCATCTCAAACGGATACACGACTTTTAATGCATCTTGTCAGTTTAGATTCTTGAAAGTTAGAAATAGAGAAAAGTGATACATTAAGCCCACCTCAAATAGGCAAAATTTCAGGAACAACCAGGTTTTATTTAATGGAATCAAAACTTGCTACTATATATATCACCAATTTAAATTTCATCCTATGTATTACAGAATCAATAAACTAAGTTAAGCCAACAGCAGAAACAGGCTGAATACAGCTCATCTCATCATAAAGGCAAGCTTACATCGCTTACTTTTCATATAGCCTAAGTTAACTGGCTCCTTTCAGGGGAACTGAACAAGTAATTTAGGTCTGAAAATTAGGTACGTAGAGTCAACCGACAGCCGCTTGAATTATAAAGTTATTTTTAATGTTTTAAAAACAAGCAAATACTAGTTGAATAATAATTATCCTGCATGGGCAAGGAATACATACAATTCGAACCGTCTAAAAAAATATAGAACTCTTTAAGACCTTTTCATGGAACCCTGATTCTATAGACATCCACCAACATTTAGTAAACTTTGCTAAAATTGGTCATGGAACTTAAAAATATATTCACATGTCTAATGCTTCCTATAACATTTTATGGGCCACTATATAATTGGATATTTATTCAACTGGATGAATTAACTCAGTCCAGTTTTTGAAAAAAGTATACCAATCGAATTTTGACAGCAAGTTATTCCAGGCAACAATAAGTAGTTTTACTCAATTGTTGACCACTCTTATATAACAAAAATTCTCGTATTTACTCATCCTTACCTCTCCTGACTAGTAAGACTTGACAAAAACAAAATATATATTTAACTTCAGGATATATCCTAATAAAGCTTGCATTTTCAAATTAACAGGGGAACAAGATACTGTTACCAGGCCTCTATTAATCATTTTACCAGTAGAAGATTAAAGAAATTATATAAAATCATTTATCAAACCATTTAAGGTTCACAGGTCTTTATAATATACAGCTGAGAAATATTTCTTAATGCAATGTATTAAGAGCGTGGTTAAAATCACCCCTAGACTGCTATACAAACAACAAAACTATAGCACGCCGATAATTTCTGACAATACTCATAGGAAAGAGATACAAGCTCCTAATACCGAACTAAAGTATTAAATAATCATTTAAATAAAAAACTTCATCGAAAAGGCCGTTTTAGGCTATTTCGAATGGCTTCACTGATAAGATAAGCACAGAAAAGCGTTGTTAATACTTACCATCTCAATAGGGACATATAGGTTATTTTAGCACCGCACCTTACTACCCGTTTGGATTATACGCTTAAGTACCTATTACGATAATGGGTGAGGAATTGGGAAGGCTGAATTTAGAGAAAGTTAAGCCGCATTTGCGTGGAGGGAGAGTGGAAAACCATTCAGGAAAAACCACCCAAGTTCACCCAACCGAGATTCGAACCATGATCTCTCTAGGTTAATCAATCCAGCTCACGTCATTAACAAGAGACTGTCGCTTCATCCCCATCATCACGGCGGAAAAAAAAAATTGCCATTGAAGTTAAAAACGGGAGGAGGGGTTACTTAAAATGAACTTTACTAAACAATGTAGAAGTATGAGTACTACGTGTTTCTACTCGTATTGGCTATCACGCGTGCTTGCATTTGTAGAAAAAAGATCATGGAAGGAGACCTTAAGACACATGCTCGCACTTAAATGGAAAGAGAAAGAAAAATTAAAGAAAACTGGTTTAATACCAGTCGGGGATTCGTTCTCTATTACCACTAACAAAAAAAAACCTGTCACATGACAACTATTTACCTCATGAAAGAAGTTTTGATACACCCAAGGGTAAAGTTTGACGGTAATCAAAACCGGGATAAGATAAAACCGTCACCTATAACGTGTAATCGACGATTACTAGATTAACCAAAAATAATTTATTTTCAAAATATCTAGTGCAGCATACTGAAAGAAAAACATTCCTCCCAGAACGTAAAGAAAATTAAAAAATATTCATAACAATATAGTTTGATTCTATGGGAAATAGTTTGTTTAAACTGAAAAAAAGGCACTAGATTTTTAAAAAAGTAAAAGTAATAGCTCAATATCTTTGACATTGACGAATTATCGCAGTTCTGAGGTGAAGTTAAAATGATTGATAAACAATTAAAGACTTAAAATCCACAAAACATTCTAGCCTAGTTTTATTGAGGCGCCTGAAACATTCAAACTATTCTCCCAGTAAGAATATCAGCAAACAAGATTTATCTCGAAATCCAATATAACTGGATCACTTAAGTACCTATGCATGTTAAAAATTCTGCAAGTTCTTAATACAGATTGTATTAATACAATTTTGCTCTAAAGCGTCTCCACCAATAAAAAAAGATTACATTTCTTAAGTGTTATTATATATTATTATTATTAGCACCGCGTCTTACTACCCGTTCGGGTTATACGCACTTACGCTAATGTGTAATGGTAGGGTGATAGGAGATGAAATGGAGGACCTACAGTTTAACGTGGAATCCGAACCACGGTGGAGGCCTGGCATTTCCCACATTCACAAGATGTCTTGCCAGAGGTTTTATTTAATTAAATTTAACACCCACACGTAAATTAAATTTACTACGAGAATAGTTTTGGATATAATCTTAACATAAACAAAGCAATAATTTGCCAAAAGAAGCGAACAAAACTTTATAGAATTCGCTGACCCAGGCACTTTTAAAAAGTTAAAAAAAAAAGTCTAAGAATATTTTACTAGATTGATTGACAAATAATATATCACGAGTTTTGCTATCTAAGGAACAGCCTAGAGTATAGGTTCGCTCAAAGCTTGTAAGAAAAATTTAGAAGAGTTGCATAATTTTGCTCTAACATTTCACCAGGCCCACTTTCATACACTAAAATGATATATCAATGATATATCAATGATAAAATGAAATGCAGCTGGCATTTGACAATGTAATAAAAATAAAAACACTTATCAAATGAGATACTACAAAATCTAATGGAATAGGAAATCAAGTCCGCATTTACGTAGATTTAAAATGCTAGCTAGAAAAACCACAACCACGAGTTCAATCTGACTAACCTCACCCTCCTGCCACTAGGAGTACACCATTATAAAAAGTAGTTTAGGAGCTGTTTAAGGCATTTAAATTTGAAAACATTTAACTGGTCCTTATTTTTCGACTCTTACGTTAGTGCTTCTAGCCAGTGTAATATATGTACCCCCACCTAATTCATATTCATTCTACTAAGAAATGCGAGTAGGTAGATCATTATCTTAAATAATGCAGCAAGAAGAACGTACCGCTCAAACAATTTGCAAATTTATTAACAAACAAAAACTAACCATCTCCAACACGATCAATTACCAGTCGGTGAAAAAGGGGAGTGGCGGGGGTGGGGGGATCAGATGGAATTTCTTTAAGGATATAAAAAAATAGGTTAACATGCTAATGA
>JBCFYV010000012.1:20275961-20325226 GCA_039000515.1 Timema cristinae | reverse complement strand
AGTTGTAAGGATGTTGAGTCGTAAATAATAATAGTCACGTGTTTTAAAGTGTGTTCAATATTCTTTTAAATTAAATGATAATTTCCTTTAAAAAAAAAAGGGGGATCTTTATTTTTATTTAAGGATGGGATTTTGGGAATTTTTTAAAATTTTTCAGGGATTTGATTTTGAAAACCCTTTTATAGGCTACACAAATTTAATAACAGACCCCAGACCAAAAAATTTCACCTAAAAATTTTTTTAAAAAAATTTGCATATTAAACAAAATTTTAACTTTTATTTTTATTTTTATTATATATTGCTTTTTTCAAATTTTAATTTTTTTAAAATCTTGTGCCCCCCGGTTTTTTGATTGGGGAAACATTAAAAAATCCCTATTTTTTTATTTTAATGGGTTTTTTTTTTTTCTGAAATACTGGTAAAAAAATAGGTAAAAGTTTGTGGGGGGGGGGCACAAGTAAAAATTAGGGGGTGTGTTACATAAAAAAGTGCTTCAGAGAAAATTTAAAAATTTTTTTTTTTTTTCTAGCCTTGGGCGGGTTAGGTGTTTTTTTGTTTAAAAAAAAAAAAAAATTCAAAGCTTTCAAATTTTAATTTTTAAAAAAATTTTTTATACCTTCACAGTTTGGTGTTATTGTTGAAAATAAAAAAAAAAATTCAGATAACTTCAAGAGGTTTTTAATATTTGGAATTTTTTTACCTTCACAGTTAGGGTTTTTAAAATTTGCAAAAAAAATACTTCAGATAAAAAAGGGTTTTTTAAGGGGGCCCTGCCTCCCCCCTCGGGTGTTGATTTCCCAGCTCTAAAATAGTGGCTTGCTAATTTAAAAAACTGGGGGTTTTCCCCCCAGGGGGTTTTGGCAGAACTGGGGGGTTTTTTAAAAAAACAATTGGGGGGACGGGGGGGACCAGGGCCCGGTAATCATAAAGGCAGCAACCCTTTTTTTTTCCCCAAAAAATTTGAGAGAGATAAAAGTGTATCCCGGCCCAAAAAAGTGTGTAGGGGGAACCAAAATTTTTAAAAAAAACGGGGGGAGACTAACGTCAAGTTTCAATCACATTTCCGAGCAAAAAATTAGCTTATTCATTCCATCAGCTAGACGTCCACTAACCGGTATTCCATTTTAATTTAAAACCTTTTAACCCCCAAAAATTTTTAGAAATTGTTTTTTTACCTTTTTTGTACCCGTACCCTTTTTTTGGATTTAATTACATTCAAAGGGGTGATTTAGGGTTAATGGGGTTTTTCCACTTTTTTTTTTTGAATTTTTTTTGATGCCAAAGTTTTTACCCCCCCCATTTTGATTAATAGCATATCAAAGTGGTGACTAAAAGGTTTAAAATGTTTTTTTGTATTTTTTTTTGGGAAATTTTTTTGCCCCCAAAAATTTTTGTATATTTTTCCCTTTTGTAAAAAAAATAATTTTGTATCGCCCCTTTTTGGTAATTAGCAATCAAAGTGGTGACCCCCGGGTTTTAAATGCGTTTTTAAAAACCAAACTTTTAATTTTTATCCCAAATTTTTGTACTAGTTTTTTTCCATTTTGAAAATTTTATTTTTAAAAAAATTACTCCTTTAATGTTTGTTGCCCTTTTTTTTGAATTTTTTTTTTAAACCCAAAAATCTTTTAGTTTTCCCCCATTTTGTACCGAAACCCTTTTTGAGTAATTAAAAAAAAAAAGTGGTACTTTGGGTTAACCCTTTTTGTACTACTTTTGTTTTTTGAATTTTTGATTAAAAGTTTTGACCCCCCATTTTGGTAATTACATATCAAAGGGGTTTTGACTAAAGGGTTTTAAGTTTTTTTAAAATTTTTTTTTAATTTTGGGGGGAATTTTTTTTTGTTTCCCCATTTTGTACCGTTTTGTACCAAAAAAAAAAAAGGTATTGTACCCTTTCCCGTTTGAGAAATTAGCATATCAAAGTGAGTACCCACGTACCCAGGTAAAGGGGGTTTTGTCCCTTTTGTTTTTTAATTTTTTTTTGATCCAAAGTTTTGTTATAGTTTTGTACCTTTTTGTAACACAAATAATTTTTGGGTACCGTATTTTTTTTTTTCAGTAATTGCTTTTAAAAGGTCAGGGACCCGGGTTAATTTGTTTACCCTAAAAAAATTTTTTCAATAATATCGGGGTGAGGGTAGGGATAAATAAAATGTACCCCTTATTTAAAAAAAAAAATGTTTTTTAAGGTAAAAAAAGAGATAATTTTTTTTGGGTTTTTTTTTCCCCCTAACTATAAAAAAAAACCCCTTTTGTTTTGATTTTTTCCCTCTTTTTGCGTATCATTTATTTAGTTTTTTTGTAAGCGGGTAAAAATAAAAAATAATTTAAAATTTAATGTGCAAATTTTTGGCCCTTTTTGGGGTTTGGGAAAAATTTTTTTTAAAAAATTTAAAGGTTTGGAGCAATAACATTTTTTAAAACTTTTTTTTTCGAAGACTATAAAATTTTTTGGTATAAATATATCGTTTTTTTTATTATGATTTTTACCACCAAACTACCTGTTCATGTATACGAAAATAAAAAAATTTTTTGGGGTGGAATGGGAAAAAGAAGCATTAAAGGGTTTCCCCTAACCCATTTTACACAATTTTCCAGAAATAAATGATTTTGGGAATAATTTTTTATCCTATTGGTAGAGTTTAACTTGAGTAATATCTCCATGGTGTCAGCCTGCAAGCAGGCTATACCAATCGAGAGGCTGCCTTATGTTGGCAAAGATAGGGCCAACATTTTCAAGCTGAGGGTGCCATGTGGTTAGCACAACGAGCCCTCCAGACTTCTATCTCAGTTTTCTAGACTGAAGCGCTACTTATTCATTCAATTATCTCATTTGTCCGCACGAGGTTGATTTTGGTTCCGTTTCAGACCCACTGCTTCACAGACAGAATTAGGGGCACTGGGGATCGAACTTGGGACTTCAGTATCTGAAGCCAGTAAATCTGACCACTATACAACAGAGTCGGTCGGGTATCAAATACTTACTTACTTTATGGCATAGGGAACACAAAAGTTCATTAATTTTAATGGTTTTAAATATATATTTACTTATCATCGGCTTCATGTCGTGGTCAATATTGCTAAAGTGCTATGACTGAGCACTGAGTGCGTAAATTAATCAGCTCTAGTAGCTTGACTAGTTCGATTCCCTGTTAGGTTGAAATTACTTAGTACTAGCGTGATACGAACTCGGCCAAGGCACAAGAGATTTTGAACATACAATAAGTGCGTTACAGAGTGTTAGTAACATTTACTTTCAGCTAAGAGCTTTTCTTTAAAAAAAAAAGTACTTGAAATATCAGAATAATCGCTGCATTGTTATATAGAAGTATTTATTTGTATCTTAATTTTGATATTATTTCTACAGTAAATAAAATAGTATCGCTGCTCATCCATTGTACTTAAATTAGTAGATACAGATAGCCTAAGCGCCAGTAATATGCATACCATTAAAAAAACTTACCCTTTACTACAAGAAGTTAAATAATCAATTATATCTTTGATTTTCTTTGTGCGCCCTTTCTTCATAAACTTGTTATTCACAAGGATATAAAATATTTTGTAAATACTTCTCCACCTCAAAATTTATACAATCCATTGGATTTTGTTCGAAAGCAAAAAGGTCACATATTGTTAATTATATAAAAAGTAATCACCGTGGGTACTTATTGTTCGGGATTCGATACATTTCTTCCAAAACGAGCGCACAAACTGCGAGAATGCAACAGGTTCAAATTAAAAGTAATCACATTTAACACGCTAATAAAATAAAATTAACATTTTCACATCTTGACTACCAAAAACTTCGTTCATTAACTTTTTGAAAAATAACTTATTCCAAAGTCCAATGAGAGTCAAATCCTAGACCGTAAAATAAAAACTAGTATATAAAATTATACTGAGAACGTCTCCAAATTACATTTAGACCAAACTTTATTTAAAATAACTTTGTTTGATATGAGCAGGAATGTTTATTTTTATTTATTATAATAGTGGATTAAAAATTCAATGTACAGTAGTTTTCATTTACTTTGAATATTAACACTTATTATTACAACGTGTAGTGCTAAAGAATGAGAAAACTCAAGAAAGAATATAAGATAAGAGTGAAGAATTTTACATGTTTTACTGTCTCAGTTAAATAAGGGCTAATGTCATAAAACTTTGTGTATGGAGAAGCATGTCGCTTTTTCTTTGAAAATAATGTATCACTAGAGTAATACTCTCATTGAAGTAAGTAGGGACCAACTATATTTATTCACACAGCAGGAAGACTTTGTGAGTATTTTAGTTACTGAATATATTAAGATGTTTAATTGTTTATATTTAATTACGAAAATTTTCATAATTGGACATTGGCCCTTCTTATCCTAACGTACATGGTATTAATGTTTCTTTGACTCAAGAAGGTCACAGAGATTAGTTTAACCCTCCATTGCCGCCTGCATTCCGATACAGCAGGTTAGCCAACGCTTGCAAAATGATACTAGCTTGTAAATGGGTAATGATCATACTAACGGCACCTATTATCAGCTATGATAACTAGTTGCAGAAGGAAAAGTTGTATTTAAAACCATGTATTTTGACTAGAGAGTCGACTTGGGAGTCGTTAGAGCTCAATATCGTCGTGATTATTGAAGCTAACCCAAATTAAAAAATATGTCTAAAAAGAAAAAGAAATTATTTCATTAAATAGTATGTTATAAACAAACACTCTAACTTAATTGTACAAAGAAAATAAATAAATCCATTAATAATTTTTGTTTTCCCATTTAAAATGCATTGAAATGGAAACATTTTAATGAAAATATTTCAATAACTATTTTTAGCATGGTTTGAAAATTCCATAAGAATTATGAAAGATGCCCAGATATGTTACTAAAATAAATAAAAAACAACAAGGTTGAATTATTAAATATATTTTGTTCTTAATTCTTTTGTTTAGAAACGTGCATTTATGGGTAGGCAGGGCCTTAATATTTAGAATTTTTTTATAGCCTTCAGCAGTTATGGTGTTATGTTTTAATAAAAAAATACTTCAGATAGCTTTAAGAGGTGTTTAATATTTAGAATTTATCCTTGCCTTCAGTAGCTAAGGTGTTATGTTACTATAAAAAACACTTTAGAGAACTTCTATAGGTGTTTTAATATATAGATTTTTCATAGCAGTTTAATATTTAGAATGTGTTCTAGCCTCCGGCAGTTAGGGGGTTGTGTTGCCATAAAAAAAAAATCAGATAGCTTCTATAACTGTTTATCATTTAGAATTTTTTCTAGCCTCCGGAAATTCGGGAATGTGGCCAACAAACCACCCCTGAAATTATTGGCTGGCTAAATACGGCCTTGGTATTTTGTGAAACAATTGAAAACTTCACTAGATCAAAGGATATGTAGATATGAGCACACAAGATGCCAGTCTCATTATGTGTTGTTTGCTTTTGAAAAGGATGTTTGGGTTGAATCCTTGTCAGGTGTATTCAAAATAAGTATAAATTTTTTTTTTAATACCCTAGAAAGCACTGGACCAATCACATTAATTTATTCTAGGGGTGGGCTAGAGAGCTAACTCAAACCAACAGATATAAAAAGGCATCTGATAATTATCTAATTTGGCAGTGATGATGTTCCTGTTTCAAATAATAATATTAAAAAAAAAAAAATTGTTTCCTAATATTCTTTCATGCCTTTGCTGGCGCATTTCCTCAAAATTCTGCAAATAGGCCCCTATGCATCTGGCCTGAATGAGCATTGAGAACCGTACCCGCTTCAGTGGCCACATGGTCTAAGGTGTCACTCTGGTAATATATTAGACTGCCGATGATAGGGGGAGATTGGTGTTTAAATCCCGGTAGGCTGTACTGAAGGAAATTAATTTTTCGCTATCCCTTTATAAATATGTGGGTAATTAGTACATAGTACATAGCCCAAATAGTTAGATGCAGTGTTAAAAAAAGTAAGAGCCGTAATGTGTAACTAGGCCTAATCGTATATTTGAGGTTTGAGAGCACAACAAATGGTTATGGTTTATAGCTAGTTATACCCACTGGTAGGTATTGAGACGAGGCTAATTCCAATGGTTATTGTCAACTTTTTACACTGTACTTACTGGTTGGTATTGAGAGCCTCCGTGAGCCAAGCGCCAGCCAAACCATATGGGTCTGTTCCTGAATATAGCTGATTATGAAAATGATGATGAGATGTCTTCACGGAATATTTAATGACATCTTGGCAGAGCGACAATAATTCCTCATCACTGGAGGGTGTTGGTCCCAGTTCTAAGGGCAGGGTTTCCTACAAAGCCAAACAAGGTAAAGTCGACAAATTAAATACTGAGTATAGAGTGTTACACATGCTGTAGATGAGTAAACCAGAATCCATCCATAAATGGCTGGTTGGCTAAGTTTTTGTTATCCTTGATGATATTTAGGTCCAGCGCAAATTGCATGCTGGGCAGACGTAGAAGAGAGACAGGTGAGGCACAATAGAACCTGTGAAATGGGTGTTAGATTGGTTAACTAAACATTGACCAGAGCACAGGTGCAGCATAGGAATAACTTTGTCATGTCTGTGATTGGTTGTAGTACTGTAGTGGTAAACATTTCATCCTTGCCCTCTGATGTCAATTTCAATCAGCTGATGAACTTCATCAAACTTAACTCTATTAAGTAGGTATTATTATCCAAAAACATTGTCTGGAACTCTCGATGATAGCATATACTGAATGTGTGTCTACCTTTTTCTCATGCACTCACTTTTCCAAATAATCTTTGTCATTTTCTTACCAAGATAGTAGGCCCACAGTTAATATAAATTATATTCTAAAGCAGAAATTCCTCTAATTCGCCATGTCACTTGCACCAGTGAAAACTGTCTCAGGACTGGGTATAATACGCGTTGCCTCATCGGAATCTCTTCCTGTGCTCTGTCTGTCTGTGTGCAATGTCTGCCGGGCCTTATCACGTTACTGACCTGTTTCATTCACTCTATTATTGGTAGTGTCAACATCGTCAACATCACTGTTTCCCAACAAGCCCTGGGGGGGTTTTTAGTTTTCAGGGTGGGTGGTAAATTTTATTCGGGGCTAGAGTCTGGTCGGATATACCGAGGGTGGTTTTACCTATATTGTATTCCACTCTTCACTAATGTGGGTACATTTACTATAAATTCAACCTTACTCCATCTCTTAACATTTTGGCATAGTTACGTCCTAACTAGGCCTACATCATGTGCTAAAGGTGAGGAAGGTGAAAGTGTAGTTGACTATGCTTACACCCAGCCTAATTTGGTCAAATTCAAAATTTTATCAGCCAGTTCAAAGTAACTTATAGCCTACTTAAGGAGAAGGGGGTGGGGGGCAGAAAAGGGCAGAACCAAAAGCCGTATGTGAATGCATAAACGGTCTTTTGCTGTTAAATTTACTTACTTTCAACTTGTCAGGTGGTTGGAACTGCACTACTGGAGTGTCTCTGTGAGGGTTGAACGCACCCCCTTCCTTCAAAAACTGCGTCAATCTCGAGAGAAACACTTCCAGCTTTCCCTCTGCCATTTCCTTACGCTCCGCCCTGACAATCTTTATAAGCCAGACACACACTTATTTATTCACTGTGCGCGTTATACAATAATCTGCTTTTGATAACAAAGTAGGCCTATACATACCGGCACTTAAAATATTTATCACAAATCCAATTTTGTATTTAATGCTGATACAACAGGGACGTAGTAGTAAGTTTTTGACAATAAACTTACGTTTCACTTCTTAAAATGAAAACGTACATCTATGTAAACAAACATTTAAGTGAAGGATACCGGTAAAATCACAAAATGCTTGAAAAATACTAAAAGATGAAATAGCTTTACTATTTACTTTATTTTACCTGCCGGCAGGTACACCAACCGCTTCATAAAATCAATCCCCTAAATGGGGGCTAAGCTATCTGCGTTTAGAAGAAAAAGTCCCTAGATTTTAAATTAAGTTGAATTTCCCCATTTGAATTCAAAACCAACCTATAAATAGGTATTCTAAATAAAGCACGCTAAACCCTTTCGTGGGCTAAATGACTTTCATACACCGATATTTAATAAGATGACTTACATTAGTTAGATTACTTAAGTTTTTAGACAAGGGAGGGGAAAGAGTTGTGCTACAATCTCACATTTGAATATGTAAAGTTGAATTCATTTAATAATTTTAAAATTTTAAAAGCTTGGCCTTGGCGTGAAAATGAAAATTTATTTTGTAATGTGTTGCTTTGAAGGGACTTGTATTCGGCGCTGATTCAAGTCAGATTTAGTTGAGGTAATTGGGTGTGTGATGTCTACACTTCCTTTTCCCCCGACACAAATCCAATTTGCTCAGGACGGATGTCGTTGAGACAGGCTGTATCCAAATAGTCCGAGGATCCTTGACAAGGAATAAGCCAACATGCCCAGCTGTCATAGTGCGCTGATTGGTTTAATTTGGTCACGTGACCACGCCCTATAGCTATCTGATTGGCTGTTGGTTTACCCCTCCTCCCAACCCCCTTTCTAGTGTTCCAGACATGTTGGTGCTGGTTCCAAACATGTTGGTACTTGTATTTTCTTATTTTATTTTTTTATGTATTCTCATTGCATTTTTATTTGTACTCATTGGTTATTTATGTCTGGGTAGGATTGGGATGGGATATTGGAGTTTTTTATTTATTTATTGGTGTGCAGTCCACGACGTCAGGTGTTTCTCCCAAGTCAACAGAGAAAACACGGAGCACGAAGTTCTCCTGATGGGAGCGTTGCGAGGAGTGTGACCGCCGAGCAGCTGACAGCGTATCACGGCTGTAAGGCCCCTTTCACTTTTCCTTCACTCCACACCCTCCTTACATCGCCACGGCACAGAACGAACTAAGTTGCACTGAATGCTCCCTCGTTCTGTTGGACTACCTTTCACTTCCAAGAACAAACAGCACGAACCTCTCCTGACGACCGTTTGGGGTAGAGTGTGATAAATGGTTCCCCTGCCTTAAGACCCCTTTCATTCCCCCCCTTTCCACCCCCCTCCAACAAGGTATGTGTCCCAATCCCTTGTGTGGTAATGGGTTTTCCTGGTGTCATCATCGCAATGTCGCAACACCCTATGTGGTAATGGGTTTTGCCCTGATGACAGGTGCCAGTTTGGCGGGTCGACAAGATAAGTCAGGACAAGAATAGATCGTGACCTTGAATGATGCTACAATGGGTTTTCCCTGATGACTGACAACAGTTTGGTGGCTTGATAAGACAGAAATAGAACGTGACCTTAAAACCGTGAGCTACGTCATTGACTCTAGCAACCCTCCCCTTGGCAATGGGTTTTTTCCTGGTGATGTCGCAACTAAAGAGCATTGACACAGATCTTATTATGTACAATCAGGGACATCGGAAGCCTTACAGTGATTTATAATCCTAGGTTAGGGGCCGCTATCCCCCACCACAAAAGCCTACTAAAATTGGTTGTTTGGTATCGTCCATCGACATGCGAGGTTGTAGGTATCCGTCTTGGATTGGAGGAGTATGGTAGAAATGTTCCAGCGTTTACGTGGGAGGGAGAGTATAAAACCACCCCAGTTCACCAGCAAGATTCGAACCCATGACCTCCCCCGCCATATCTATATGGGTGACACGTGCCCTTTCTGGCAAAACGCGCGGTAAGGATGATTAAGGAAATGTTCCGGAGGGAGAAATACCTACAGTTTTCACGGCAGGGATTCGATTTCCGCCCCCAATAGAATTAGATAAGCCTGACACTTAGACGGCGTGCACACTGGGATTCGAAACCTTGATATCCTTATTAGGGCTAATTTCTGTAGAACGGTCGTACTTCCTGCACCCCCACCATTAACGAAGGGGTTTTGACAGTCTACCAGATTTTTCTAGACCAGGTAAAATGTGAACCCAGATTTGCTTCCAACGTCGATCACTCTGTCATCGGCCATCTAGTGACGCCTTGGACCATGCAACCATCGATGCAAGTATACAAATTTAGATGGCGTGCACACCGGGATTCGAACCTCGATATCGTTATAACGGTCGTACTTCCTGCACCCCACCATTTTCGAAGGGGTTTTACTGGTCGACCAGATTTTTCTAGACCAGGTAGAATAAATACCCGCATTTGCTTAAAACGTCAATCACTCTGTCATCGCCCGTCTAGTGTAGCCTTAAACCATGCGACCATCGATGCAAGTAATACAATCCGTGAATATGAGGGTGATAGTTAAGTATGAGGATGTGGAGCCGGTGGAAACTCTTAAACCTAACTAACCAAACCCTGGTGACCATTGGGGTATTTCCCCTTTCGGAAAAAATACCCAAGGTACCAACTGGGAATCAAACCCGGGTTCCCTAGGCTCGTAGGCAGGTTCATTGACCAATACCCCACGAGGCCAGTTAGCGTTTTAATAACAGGTGTTACGATTTTCGAGCCTGAGTTATGAGTGTCTGGGACCTAAGGTTAAGAATAACTCAATTGGAGTTGATTGTTTAGATGCAAACAAGGTACCTCAGAAAATGCTCTAGATTTCTCAACCACTGAAATGACATTATTTATTATAATTTTTATTAATCTTTAATCGTCTACATCAGCGTAAAAGCTGATTACCCAATATTTTTAAAGTTTATAATTAGATATAAAATAGAATCAGAAAAAAAGTATGTGTTTTTCTAAGAAAACAATGTGCACGCATTGTTAACTATTGTTTTATCAATCGTAGTCAAGTTGGTTTTAATTCAAAATCTCGTTTTTTTTAATAATAGTTATGATATTATTATTATTATTTTGATTTATTAATACGTTAATTAGTATTTTTGGTCATATAAACAATAAAAAACATACAAATATTTTGAACCAATTATGTATTTGACTATTCAATTTGAAATATACTTTATTTTACAAAATTTTAATTTATTATGTGTGTTTTACTATACATGATTTTAAATTCCTCTAGCTTGTTTTCCGTTTTTTACAATAAATATTGTATTTATAAGTAAACTATAACATTTCAACACAAATCACACGTCAATTTAAATATTTGAGGCCAAAAGATTTTTATAAAAGGATTCTTGAATTAAAATAAAATACATTTGTATTTGATATTTTAGCATTATATGCTCTATTAACTGCCGTAACTTGGACCATGTCTTCTCTCATGTCTGGAAAAAGAGTACCTCAGTGCGTGAGAAATTGATGCAAATAATCAAAAATCAAAAGATTTATTTTGTATTTATAAATAAAATACGTCCACGTTAAGCCCACCACACATTGGACGCAAGGCAGGCGCAGCAGAGGGGCAGGCGAGGAAGAGGCATATCTGTAATACATGTTTTTATATGGGTTACCGCACATTGGACAGAGTACAGGTGCAGTGTATCTCTGATTGTAGTAGACGTACAATTTTCCTGTGTCCTTTGCACCTCTGTCACGTAGTTTTAGTGTATTTTGATGGAACATCTTATTCAAATATCCAAGACAATACAGTATTATATTAAACAAGCAATACAAACTACATGAGGACAAAGCTGAAAATTAAACTATGGGGAAAAGATTGCTATTGAACTGTATTACTCGAACGGTAAGTGTAATATACTAGATTTTTGTAGTTAGTGAAATTAATCTACAGTAGTTTGTATAACCCATTAAAAGAATTAGATGTTACTAGACACTGCGCATAAAGTAGATTATAATTTTAGTCTTTTTACTTTTTTTTTTACTAAGCGAGTAGAGTAAAATTAAATTGTTTAATTTAGAGTCTGGCTCTGAATACAAATCTATCAGAAGTTCCTCTCATTCACACGCCATACCACGTATTGCACTTGTTAGAAACAGAACTCAAGTTGGCATTGGAAAATATTGTTTTGAGTTGCTTAGAGACTTTTGAAAACCAGATTAATATTTTTACTTTTAAAGTGGTTGATTGTATTTCATTTGAAGATTTCAGATTTAATGTTCTCTGTTTTGTAATTTTCCTGTATTCAAATAAAATATACATTTTTCCGTATCAATTTGTACATAACAGTACCACTTGGCAGAGATGGAGTGGATCGAGGACATCGATGGAAGGGCGAGGGCCTTGACGCAGGTGATGATATCTGCCTGTGACCACTCGATCCCGAGAGTGAGGAGGTTGGAGAAGAGGTCTGCTTGGTGGACTCCGGAGCTGACTAGGAAGAGGAAGGTAGTCTCTCGGGCCGGACGGAGAATAAGGCAGGACGCGGAGGCAGGGCGCGCGCAGGCGAGTATCCGGAAATACTAAGTGTGGTCGATGAGAAGAGCCAAGGAGGCAAGCTGGAGTTGGTTCGTCTCCAGCACTGGTAATCAGGACCCGTGGGGCTTGGTTTACAAGCTCGCCATGGGTAAGGTACGACAGGCGCAGTTCGCGGCTGGGCTAAGAGTTGATGGTCTTGTTACAGATAATGCTGCGAGGGTGGTATTGAGGTTAATTGTTCCAGATGATGACCCTGCCATGGACAATGAGAGACATCGAGCCCTGAAAACGGTAGTGATGGAGGACTACGCTGGAGTGGACGTACCTTTCTTCAACAAAAAGGAGCTACATGACGTGGTCTGAAGCCGCCGTAAAAAGAAATCCCCTGGTTTGGATCTCCTGACGGCGGAGATAGTGAAGAAGTCCTGGAGCTGAATCTCCGAATACCTGTTGGCGATAGCCAACCAGATGATGCTGGAGGGCCGTTTTCCCGACCCGTGGAAGTTAGGGGAGCTAAGGATACTGTTGAAGTCACCGGATCGGGATCCGAAAGATCCAAAGTCTTAACGACCATTGACTTTGCTCAACGTTCTCGGTAAGGTGATGGAGAAGCTGCTAGCTTCAAGGCTCTGGGAATATATACAGGTATATGGTGTGCTTGATGATCGGCATTATGGGTTTCATCCCGGAAGAGGAACAGTGGATGCTCTGGAGAGGGTCCTTCATGACTTCTCCGAGAGCAACTGCCGATACGGGCTGACCATCTACTTGGACATCTCGGGTGCCTTTGACAGTGCTTGGTGGCCGGGAATCCCGAAGAAGCAGTGGAAAACTGGATGTCCGAAGAACCTGTATGAGTTGGTGAGAGACTTCTTTAGGAATCAAACGACTTGGCTGTTCTTGGAGTCCCCTATCTTGTAATAAACCTACATTTATGTAACTAATGACCGATTTATAGGCGAGGGAATAGGTTTACGTGGTTAAAAATATTATATTTGTAAATTGCACACAAGACTAAGATGATATGTATTTTTTAAATCCAACCATATTCAAAAATGTGTTTTTTGAGTTAATTTTAAAAATATATGCATAAAAAATTAATCCTATAATTCAATATCAATTTAGAAAAGTGTCCATACAGTTATAATAATAATAATAATAATAATAATAATCTATGCGACCGCACCTTAAAGCCGTGTTCTCAAATGTCTCTTTCAATGAATAATTCAAGTGATTCATGTTTAATGAAAATTAAAAGAATTGGTTCATATGTGTATTTATTATAATGATCATGTGAGAATTATCATACTGTTTAATTTACAAAAATGGCGCCACGTTTTTTATTCTATACAAATCACTACTATCTTCCATAGACGTTCAAATTGTCTGAAACAGTTCAAAAATGGTAGGTTTGTTCGTCTCGCCACTTAAAATACAATTTTTGAGGAATCTTATAACACATGTCTGTAATATCTAAATACATTTTACATTTAAATAAAAGGATTCATTAATTCTTGTACGTGTTCACAAAGCTCATTTTGTTTTCATTTTTCAATCATTATAATAATTAACAATTAATAAAAGTACAACTCCTTTTAACTTTTAACGAAAGAGTGAAATAGTAATTCATTCTAATGAAATGAGTGTTCTGACGTTCATTTTGTATTAATCTTCAGTGAATCACGGGAAATGACAAGTGAGAACATGACTTAACATTCACAAAGCTTTATGAAAGTCAGATTAAGTCCTTTATAAATAATTATCGTTAGGAATTATAATATCACGTTTGGAACTATTAAACATATTAATACATATTTAAAATCCACAATAATAAATGAGAAAAACTGAATAAATTACACTTAAAAAACTATTAAAAGATGTTCAAAATTACTTACGTGTTGTAACTATTATATTAACACTGGCAACATTCAATTTGTTTAAGTTATTGGCATTTTAGTTAACTTTTAATTTAGCACCACAAATATCAAAGTCACTATCGGCCAAATGAATGGAACATATTCGAGCAAAATTTGTATTAATTGTGTCTTTCCTTTTACATTTGAATTCCCATGTACAGAAAATAATGTCTGGATCCTTAATAAAGGAGTAAAATGATATATTATTACCCTTGCAGTTTTGTTGATTATTTACACAGAGTGCAACAGCAAAGCTAGGCATTTTGTATGTCTGTTTAGAAACACATGTAATTGAAGACCGTACGCAAATAAATGAGCAAAAAGCCTAAAAGTTTGATTGTTCAACAATGACTTGTAACCTTACGTGCCTAGCGTACGTAAATAAATGAATAAAAAGCCTAAAATTTCTGATTGTTCAGCAATTACTTGCATCCTATAATTATATATATATTATATATATAAAAGAAAAACTATATATAATAATAAACAGCTTTATAAGAACAATATAACTACATTTAGTTAGCATTCATACATATCTTTGATATCATAGTTACTACTAATGAATCATAACTAGAACATCCCTGCTGTACGTTATATTAGCATATTAAAACAAATACTTGAGTGGTAAACATAATAAAGTAACTAACTATACACGAAAAACCCACTACCAGGCAAAAACAAATAAATAAATAATCATAAAAATAAATTAAAGCACCGTCCGAAACACATGGACCGCACGACATACTACAACTGCTGTGTACTGGGAGACGTAGTTTCGTGGCTGACGTAAGCAATGACATCAACACATTCTTCAAAATGGCGCTACCTATCTATTCTATTTACATTGATAGGAATGACCTTTTAGACTGTGGTTTTCAAACTGGGGCAGTTGTTAACAACATGGAACACTCAACTACATAACTTTTAACTCTGACCTGAGGATGATGCCGTCGTAGCATCGAAACATGTCGAAGCTCTAAAAACGTTGCAGGGATTGCAACAATCTCCAAGGGACAGGGAATTACGAATAAGGAATTCAATTTTTACATATCTTCTTTCATTCTATATATTTTAAAAATCCTCACAATTAATTCTGTTTAGTTCCCAATATAATACAAGACACGTAATATATGCATGATTAAATCATCCGATTATAACATTGTTTTAATGCAATTTGACTCAAAAGTCCACAATTTCTAATATGTATTAAAATTTTAGATGTTTGTTGTAATTTCAATGATTGTATCATATTTGTCTTTATAAGATAAGAAAAGGTCTTTATAAGACCTGTAATTACTATTAACAATCTTTTCATATATAAATCAAATTATAGTGTCTATATTATTATTTTATTACATCATATATCCATGTTGTTTTTACTCAAGTAAAACAAATTGCACAACATTAACAAAAATTGAATTCTATTACAAATAATTTTAATCGTCCCTTATTACACTATTAGTCCTTCAGACATGTTGTTTTAGTCAAGAGTGACTAATTATGTTTCTAAGTCCTTCAGACGTGTTGTTTATAGTCAGAGTGACTAATTATGTTTCTAAGTCCTTCAGACATGTTGTTTTAATCAAGAGTGACTAATTATGTTTCTAAGTCCTTCAGACGCGTTGTTTATAGTCAGAGTGACTAATTATTTTCTAAGTCCTTCAGACATGTTGTTTATAGTCATAGTGACTAATTATATTTTCTAAGTCCTTCAGACACATTCGGTTCTCTGGCTGTCTCTTTTTCCTATGTCCATCAGACGTGTTTAAATACAGGCCTCTATGCTCTATATATGTGTAGGACCAGGTGTTCAAGTTTCTCTATTCTATGAATTCACAGTTCTTTACTAAAACTTTAAGACAAAGTAATGTTTCATGACGCCATAAACGACAGGTTCACGTTTGTTATTTTCGTATGGCTATAAGCAGGTCATCTAGCACCTTCGTCTGGGATCTAGTTAGTTCAGAAACTGTATGCTGTCTAGTTGGCACCTTTTGTTTTACTATTTGCGGTGTGCAACTTGTGAGAATTACTAGTGTAAAGTAATGGCCCGCGTTGATAGTACTTTCTTTAGGCCCTTTGGGTGCTTTATTTAACTATGTACTATTGATTGCTCTGGCAGTACTCATTAAGAAAGGAACGGCCATAGCACAATTTGCTGTTGATGCCTGGTTGTTAGCCATCCTCAGTATATATATAAAATATAGAAGATTCTCTTACAGAACATTTCTCCGTGGGTATATGCGACTCCTCTTGAGGTTTAATACAAGCTAGCTAGCTTGACAGATATTCTCCTTAGTAACTCTAAACATATAGGATATATAAGATTGTATCTCTTAGAAATTGGCTCACTAGTATCCATGAGCAGGGCTTTCTAGTTTTAGTACAGCGACAGCCCGGCAGTATTGTATAGAATGTATTCTCTCAACTTAACAGCTCATTTTACCATGGCTGTGTTGACTTAGACCCTTGTTCTCCCAAGCAACAGTCAGTACCTGTATATTTGGAGTTATTAAATCCAACCACTTGCTCTGTTCAACTTTGATATTCACTGTTACTCTGTATCGTCACCAGGGGGTCCGATCAAACATTTTCAACTTTTATAACTGTACCATTTAACATAAAATCATTTTTTATTTGATGTATTCTTATTATTTGATTGTTATAATAAATTTATATATGTTACTTAATCTTTTTTCTTGTACCTATAAAATATATTCCCTACCACTTAGACAAACAACAAATTGGTAGAAAGATAAGTTGATAAAAGGCCCCCTTGGTTAAAAAATAATGTCATTAGCTTCAAACTCAGACATCCATAGTAATAGCTAGTTAAATTACCTCTATTATCCTTTTTTTGGTGAGATTGTTGAATTTAAAGAAAATGCTGGGCTTTAATTAAATATTTATAATTGTTAAATATATGCTAACTTATATTAATACAAATACCTCCCCTCACGTCACAGTAATTTAAAAGTATAGACAATTTTCTTCCATTACGGATGCTCTCCCCTTCCTAAGTATTTTAAAATGCTATGTGGACCATGCTTGTACTGAAGTTATTCCAGCTTATCACACGCCACAGTTATAGTTGTGTACGTTTACCTAGTTCAATAATTTTGATACGATAGGGGGTAGAGAGGGAAGGGTGTAACTATCTTATGTAAATACGTAAAATAATAAAGTTTGAATATTATTATGTTTTTTAATTCCCTAATTTTAATTTCGATGTTTATCTTTTAAACTATAATATACACCTTTTTATTAGTGTAGATATACCTTTCAAAGTTGTAACACATTTTATCCTGCCAAAAATCGACGTCTTGTTCAAGCTTTTTTTTTTTTAATAAACTACAAAATAGCAAAACCAATACTAAATGCTAAAAAAAAATAAAAAAAAATGGGTGTGTGTACTTATGTACGCGCGTGAGAAGTTATACTTCTTTGGCATCATTAAAAATATTAAATAACCAATAATAAATATTTAACAATAATAATTTAATAATATTTAGTATTAATTATGTTAAATAATAATATTTTAATTTATATCAATAAATAATACATACGAATAGTTAACCTCAATTATATTGGAGCACTTGAAAAAGTCTATAAGCACAATTTTTTTCATTAATATTTACGAATAGTAAATAATATTAATCAAAATATTCAATTTAAATCACTACTGAATATAATTTATTAGCACATATATAATTCGCACTTGTATGAAACTAAAACACGTGTTGTGAATGAAGAAACTAGAAACATGTGGATAAATATTATATATATGAAAACAGTGATCAGAGGCGACGAGCGTACCAACATGCGCGACTAACAGAGGTTCTATTTCTATTTTGTTGGTAGCTTTTTTTTTTCGAGACTTAATGAGAGGTTTAGCTTCAACCTGTTACTTTTGTGTTACAGTGATGCGCGCGCATCTTAAAATTTCACTCTCATCATTTTTTCATAACGCGCCTAAAGAAGTATAACATCAAACAATTAATGTCAATGAAGCTTTCACAAATTTTACCTCATCATTATTGGGCAGGTAAGCCCTTATTGACTAATTACAAATATATCATTATGATGATATATGTTCTCAGGTAGAAGCACTGAAGCTGTATCAAATGAAATTTGCTGGAAAATGACAACCAGTACACGGGAATCGAAACTTGGAACTTTGGCTACAAACCTTCATGCTAATGCTTTATCACCGAGCTAACCGGGTACGTTTCGTCCACAGAGGGGGAGGGGGGGGAGAGATGGGATAACAACAATGGCTCCGGAACTACTATTAGTCTAACATTGGGGTGGGGTAGAATATCCAAACCTTGTCCATGGGGTTCCAGGAAATGGGGAGCCTTTAATTAGAAAAAAAAAAGTTTATATGAGGTAGTTATAAAATTAAAGTTTAGTAAACAGCTAGAGAGATAACTACGGATAAGCAAATACATAATTTTTAGTTGAGACTTTGGAAAACAGGGGAAAGGGGGCAAATAAAACCTAATAAGGTGAGGCAGAAAATGGAAATTTGCCAGGAATATAGAAAGCTTACTCCAGTAATAAAATAAGTGTTAAATACTGTATTTAGTATTTATAAAAGGTTCTTAAAAAAGGGTCGGGGTATATTAATTTAAAATATCTCCAAAAATAACTATAAACTATTTTTTTCAGCATGAAGGAAAATTTTAATTTGATAAGTTTGTAAACGAACCACTACAAAATAACCCCGAAACCTGGAAAGTTTGGAATTTAAAAATAAGGGGTGGGAAATGGCTAAAATAAAAACAAATGTATGGTAGAAAATCTTAGTAGTTGGTAGTTAATTTTAATTATTTATCCGTCTCACCATATGTCGTTGGAATTATTATGTTTAAGTGTGTATAAGTGTAGTCCCCAATTATTGTAGTTAAAAGTACATTTAATTCTATGAAGCTATAATAAGAAAATGGGAATCGAACCGGGAACATTTATCTTTGTGGAGCAGTTATTTATGATATATTTAGTCATATAATACCCAGATAGGTTCTTGTATATTTAAGTAGGTGACCGAGCCGATATAGATTAACGCTGTTGAGATTACACACGAGTGTAGTATATGTAATAATACGGCATTCAGCCCACATTTTATGAGCTCATTTTAAAATCGCGCATTCAGCTAAAAGCATCTCTCTATTAATAATTTTCTATATTTGACCCTAAAGACCCGAATAAAATAATGTCTAGAAAAATAATTGCATATTTGGAGGCTGTTGGTCAGAGGTATTATTCATATCACATTTAACCTATTGCCGTTTACAGATGGGTCCAAGTTTAAATCTCATCAGAATACATAACTTAAAAAGTTTTTGTAAAAATTAACATTACATGCCAAACTATGAAAAGCAATGTTGTAGTCCTTAGTATGTTTATTACAGGGATTACTAATTACTACCTGCATCGGTGGACACGTGGTCTCCATGGTGTGAGCCCACAAGTGATCTATACCAACTGAGTATCTCCTCACGAGGCTGAGTTGAACCCCGTTCCAGACCCACTGCTTTACAGAAAAGTTCTGAAAGAGCCAGGGATCGACCCTGGGTCTGTGTTTTCTATTAAAGTGTTCTTATTGCTGAATTCTAGTAGTGTCCAACTCAGTGACTTTCAAGCCCTGTTCCGCGGTTGAAGACAAAGGGAATAACTACATATTCTGTGAAATAGCTGTCTTTTATAACTTGGTAAAGAAGTCATAGTGGGAAAT
Source organism: Timema cristinae (assembly GCA_039000515.1). Lineage (NCBI taxonomy): Eukaryota > Metazoa > Arthropoda > Insecta > Phasmatodea > Timematidae > Timema > Timema cristinae. The sequence continues at coordinate 20,305,355 of JBCFYV010000012.1, read as the reverse complement.
TATCCACCTTCAGCATATACAGCCGGGATTCTAGTCTTGACCTCCCGTCACCGACAAACCAGACTAGATGAGGATGTTTAGTTCGCATGCCTATCGATGGGAGTTGAATAATATTGCTAATAAGTGTGTCTAAGAGATCCCGTGACTGATATACATACAATTATTTGGCAACTGATTTTATTATTAACTGCGTCTCCCATACGAGAAATGCTGAAATTAAAAAAAAGTTCATTTTTTAATAACTTTTGAATACATGAACGAGTTCCACCATAAAGTATAGTAGAATGAAGTCATGTTTTCCACTTGGTGGATGAATGGTCTAAGCCAGGGTGTCACTCTTGCATTATAACAGATTGGCAATATTGGGGAGATGGGGTTTATCCCAGTTGGGGATAATGAGGGTTGTTTTTCCTGAATAGTTTTCCACTCCTCTGCAAATCTTGGTACTTTTCCTCTAAATTCTTTCTTCCTTATCCCTATAATATTAGCATAATTAGTACATATGCATGTATAGGGGTGCCCATAGGGGGTTGGGGAGTGGTGATGCAGACTGTCATTGGAATTATTTGGGGAGGTTTACAAAAAAAAATATGGTGGTATGAAAAGTTTTAACTACGTTACAATAAAAAATAAAATGTTTCTTAAGCTTACTGACCTATCGTGTCAGTAGGTATTTTGTCTAAATATTCCTAATTTACTATTGTAACCAATTTTTTATGACAGCACATGCTTCCACCTTTTATAACCTGTCAAATTACAGAACATTCTTCAATTTGGCTAACCAATAGCGTTATCAATAGAGATGACGTCAATATATAAAGATGAATAGATACAATATTTATCTCCCCAACGGTGCCGGGGAACTGGAATTACTGACGAGTACTTGCCAAGGAACAAAATAGGTTATTGAAACCTCTTATCTCTTGGTCTGATTCCATAATTCTCTCAACTATTTTTCGCGAACTTTTAATTTGTATGAATTTACTGGTTAATATTCTAGACACGCTAAAGTTATAGAATCATTTTATTGGCTGAAATATTCACCTAGAAAGTTTTTACTTTTTACCTAGGATACACCTATCGTAGGGTTTTCAACATCTCGTGCTCGCAATGAGATGCGATGATTACCAGAGTGTGAAGCCGGGAGTTATCTTTCCTAACTTAAGCATGACTAACCAAACCCTGGTAACTGTTGGGATGATTTCCCCTTAGAGAAAAAAAATCCTGGGTACCAGCTAAGAATAGAACCCTAGACCCCTTGGTTCACAGCCAGGCACACTATCCACTACACCGCGGGACCAGTTTACTCACAGTTAATTGGCAATCTCTGTTGAGTAGCATTTACAGATTAACTTTCTTGACTTGGGTAAACACGTCCAGCGGATCAGAAAGGTAGGTTTAATTACCTATTATATGCACTATAAATATTTTATTCTAGAATTTAGTACATTTACATTCCATAGTTAGTACAATGCCGATAGCATACCCTATTTACTATGCACCTTACGTAAAAACTAACAAAATGGTTTATTATAAGGTTGTCCCAGCCATCGATTCTAAAGTGAAAATCAAACAATTTCCACTAATTACAAAGAGGCAGTTATAAAATCAAATATATGACTAACCTCGTAATTAGATACTATACCAACCAAGCTAATATGTTAGACGAAGTAAGCTCAGAGTTTAATTAGGTGTAAAGGAAAAACTTTCCATCCTTGGTCTAGAAAAACTCTTATAAAGTATTTTCAAAACTCCCTCCTTACATCCTGGCAAGTAGATGCCAACAGTTTTGTACACATTTAATATTTTATAGATTAGTTAAGGTTTTGGAAACCATTTATTACATTAACTCGGCTCATTGCCGCACTTAATAAATACTTCAGTTACCCTTCGAGGTAGTTTTATCCATCCAACCTAATTTCACTGGTTATCCTTCCATCTACGTATTCCTATTGGTCTCTTACTATTGGATTTGCTATCACTCCCCTGAACAATGTTATATAATCATCAAGTTGCAATGCATGTGCTCTTTTCTTCAAAGACTTCACTATCCTAACAATGTATTCTTTTTAGTTCAGGGTAATTAACTCGTGGTAATCAACTCATTTTGTAACCTACAATCCCTAATGACCTCCCGTTTATGTACTAAATATATTCCCAAGCACCCGTTTTAGAACCCCCAATTTTTCCCATCATGCAAGGTAGGAGACGACGTTTTATACATAGAACTAATTAATATCAAAATTTTATGAACCATCTTACAATTCTCTGTAAAACAGACCTAGGTCAACCCAAGCGAAATTCATAATTATTTTTTCTCCCGTTTAAAAGGTTTACCAGGTAAGCATTTAATTAACTAGATTCAGCGAATCAAAATGTTAGTATTTTTAACTTGTGTAATTTGTCGTAGCTGAGCAAAAGCTAAAAATTATTTACTAAAATCCCAATGAAATTACTTAAAGGAAATCTTACATTTAATATTTTACATTTAATAAAGCAAACAGGTCATTACCGTTAATTTTTATTTTTCCAAACACCGATACACAATACTTATGTTCGAAACAAGTTTTACACGTGATTAAACTCGCAACTGTGATATATTCGTTTGGAAATTAAAATGGGTACTTTATTAAACGCTAAGGCACCTGGCTAATCATATTTATAGTCCATGCGAAATATTAAGGATGAATAAATTAACAATCATTCATAATCTGTCTATATAGTTAAACTATATTAAATTTCAATTTTATCTTTCTCTTGGTATGACGCTGGTGCTGGAGCCTGGACTGATGGCCCCTGAACAGGACTTCCCAGCTGATCCACTGTATGTGATGAGGTCTCGGGGGCTGGACCTTCTTCAGGAGTCTGCACTGAAGATGCAACAGGCACCGGGCTTTGTTCGGGAACCACGGACTGTCGAGAAGCCGGAATTGGGCGCGGGCTTTGAACAGGAGATTGTGTCGTGGCTGGGGCAGAACTTTCAGCAGATTCTGATACTGGAACTTCATCCTTCTGCATATCCATGTTGGAATCACCGAAACTCAGGTAGCGATCACCACGGCCTCCACGCTGAATGAACAGGCCGATGAAGAACCCTAACGCCAGTGCAATTATGAGGACGACAATATATGTGGCTATCATCGTGGCAGAAGAAATATCATAGGTCCTTGACAGACCACAGTCCACTGAGTTCGGTTTAGCAGCAGTGTCATTTTGACTGGAATTGTCATCGCCGACGTAGTTTTCTGTTGAGATGGACTCTTGTTCAGCGTCCCGTCCGTATTCTACATCATTCTCCTGGTCTATATTCTCCGGAATAACGACATCTAACTCGTCAACGAGTTCCGTGGAGCATGTGGTAGACAGATACGCGACGTCTGATGTGACGTCACAGAGATGGTCGTCAAATCTAACAGTGATTCCCAAAGACTTGAGCTCTTCTTCGTTGCAGCTTGCCAGAGGATTGTTGGACAAGTCCAGGAAAGAAAGTCTAGGAAGGCCGGAGACTGTCACTGTAGACACAGAATCCACGTTGCAGCCCTGGAGGTCTAAGTACTTAATAGAGTGACTGATCAGAAAGCTGGAGTGTCCATCTAGACTTAAAGGGTTGAGAGAAAGTTTAAGAATCGCTAGTTTAGTGTTGTACTGGAACGTCTCAGGATGAACGTAAGTGAAGTAGTTGTTAGATAGGTCTATAGTGGTCAAGTTTTTAAGGGTGGCGAATGCGTTCTTATCAATCTTGTGATTAAGTTTTTCTTGAGTTTAAGCTTCTCCAGTTGGCCAAGATCCTTATGGTTGAAGCTGTCCTGTTCCAGGAGGATAAGTTGGCCCCGAGTCATTTGAAGCGATCGTACTCCAGTGGGGAAGATGTTGGGAATGTTGTATCGGCCCGAGCAAGCCACCTCCTTGTAGAGGTAATCGCAGGTACAGTTGACTGGACAAAACTCTGTCCAAGAGCCATCTATAGCTTTAGAGTCAGCCCCAACACCGCCAGAAGCAGGAACACGTACAGATCCATTTAAACTCTGAAAAAGAATGAAGTGTTTTAGGGGAAATTTAAAAACTCAAAGACAAAAAATATTAGAGGTTCGGTGGGCCAGTTCTATACCTGAACCAATTTACCCAGAAACCACCTGAAACTTGAATCTCGTTAGTTAAGTTAGACATAAAATTAAATTTCAAAACACTTTATGGAAATTTAAATAAAAAATAATCCAAAGAACCAAGATTTAATCATATTAGCTAAGGCTAAATTTTTTATAACATGCATCTAAATCTGACAGGAGTTCTATCACACCATCTCAAACGGATACACGACTTTTAATGCATCTTGTCAGTTTAGATTCTTGAAAGTTAGAAATAGAGAAAAGTGATACATTAAGCCCACCTCAAATAGGCAAAATTTCAGGAACAACCAGGTTTTATTTAATGGAATCAAAACTTGCTACTATATATATCACCAATTTAAATTTCATCCTATGTATTACAGAATCAATAAACTAAGTTAAGCCAACAGCAGAAACAGGCTGAATACAGCTCATCTCATCATAAAGGCAAGCTTACATCGCTTACTTTTCATATAGCCTAAGTTAACTGGCTCCTTTCAGGGGAACTGAACAAGTAATTTAGGTCTGAAAATTAGGTACGTAGAGTCAACCGACAGCCGCTTGAATTATAAAGTTATTTTTAATGTTTTAAAAACAAGCAAATACTAGTTGAATAATAATTATCCTGCATGGGCAAGGAATACATACAATTCGAACCGTCTAAAAAAATATAGAACTCTTTAAGACCTTTTCATGGAACCCTGATTCTATAGACATCCACCAACATTTAGTAAACTTTGCTAAAATTGGTCATGGAACTTAAAAATATATTCACATGTCTAATGCTTCCTATAACATTTTATGGGCCACTATATAATTGGATATTTATTCAACTGGATGAATTAACTCAGTCCAGTTTTTGAAAAAAGTATACCAATCGAATTTTGACAGCAAGTTATTCCAGGCAACAATAAGTAGTTTTACTCAATTGTTGACCACTCTTATATAACAAAAATTCTCGTATTTACTCATCCTTACCTCTCCTGACTAGTAAGACTTGACAAAAACAAAATATATATTTAACTTCAGGATATATCCTAATAAAGCTTGCATTTTCAAATTAACAGGGGAACAAGATACTGTTACCAGGCCTCTATTAATCATTTTACCAGTAGAAGATTAAAGAAATTATATAAAATCATTTATCAAACCATTTAAGGTTCACAGGTCTTTATAATATACAGCTGAGAAATATTTCTTAATGCAATGTATTAAGAGCGTGGTTAAAATCACCCCTAGACTGCTATACAAACAACAAAACTATAGCACGCCGATAATTTCTGACAATACTCATAGGAAAGAGATACAAGCTCCTAATACCGAACTAAAGTATTAAATAATCATTTAAATAAAAAACTTCATCGAAAAGGCCGTTTTAGGCTATTTCGAATGGCTTCACTGATAAGATAAGCACAGAAAAGCGTTGTTAATACTTACCATCTCAATAGGGACATATAGGTTATTTTAGCACCGCACCTTACTACCCGTTTGGATTATACGCTTAAGTACCTATTACGATAATGGGTGAGGAATTGGGAAGGCTGAATTTAGAGAAAGTTAAGCCGCATTTGCGTGGAGGGAGAGTGGAAAACCATTCAGGAAAAACCACCCCAAGTTCACCCAACCGAGATTCGAACCATGATCTCTCTAGGTTAATCAATCCAGCTCACGTCATTAACAAGAGACTGTCGCTTCATCCCCATCATCACGGCGGAAAAAAAAAATTGCCATTGAAGTTAAAAACGGGAGGAGGGGTTACTTAAAATGAACTTTACTAAACAATGTAGAAGTATGAGTACTACGTGTTTCTACTCGTATTGGCTATCACGCGTGCTTGCATTTGTAGAAAAAAGATCATGGAAGGAGACCTTAAGACACATGCTCGCACTTAAATGGAAAGAGAAAGAAAAATTAAAGAAAACTGGTTTAATACCAGTCGGGGATTCGTTCTCTATTACCACTAACAAAAAAAACCTGTCACATGACAACTATTTACCTCATGAAAGAAGTTTTGATACACCCAAGGGTAAAGTTTGACGGTAATCAAAACCGGGATAAGATAAAACCGTCACCTATAACGTGTAATCGACGATTACTAGATTAACCAAAAATAATTTATTTTCAAAATATCTAGTGCAGCATACTGAAAGAAAAACATTCCTCCCAGAACGTAAAGAAAATTAAAAAAATATTCATAACAATATAGTTTGATTCTATGGGAAATAGTTTGTTTAAACTGAAAAAAAGGCACTAGATTTTTAAAAAAGTAAAAGTAATAGCTCAATATCTTTGACATTGACGAATTATCGCAGTTCTGAGGTGAAGTTAAAATGATTGATAAACAATTAAAGACTTAAAATCCACAAAACATTCTAGCCTAGTTTTATTGAGGCGCCTGAAACATTCAAACTATTCTCCCAGTAAGAATATCAGCAAACAAGATTTATCTCGAAATCCAATATAACTGGATCACTTAAGTACCTATGCATGTTAAAAATTCTGCAAGTTCTTAATACAGATTGTATTAATACAATTTTGCTCTAAAGCGTCTCCACCAATAAAAAAAGATTACATTTCTTAAGTGTTATTATTATTATTATTATTAGCACCGCGTCTTACTACCCGTTCGGGTTATACGCACTTACGCTAATGTGTAATGGTAGGGTGATAGGGAGATGAAATGGAGGACCTACAGTTTAACGTGGAATCCGAACCACGGTGGAGGCCTGGCATTTCCCACATTCACAAGATGTCTTGCCAGAGGTTTTATTTAATTAAATTTAACACCCACACGTAAATTAAATTTACTACGAGAATAGTTTTGGATATAATCTTAACATAAACAAAGCAATAATTTGCCAAAAGAAGCGAACAAAACTTTATAGAATTCGCTGACCCAGGCACTTTTAAAAAGTTAAAAAAAAAAGTCTAAGAATATTTTACTAGATTGATTGACAAATAATATATCACGAGTTTTGCTATCTAAGGAACAGCCTAGAGTATAGGTTCGCTCAAAGCTTGTAAGAAAAATTTAGAAGAGTTGCATAATTTTGCTCTAACATTTCACCAGGCCCACTTTCATACACTAAAATGATATATCAATGATATATCAATGATAAAATGAAATGCAGCTGGCATTTGACAATGTAATAAAAATAAAAACACTTATCAAATGAGATACTACAAAATCTAATGGAATAGGAAATCAAGTCCGCATTTACGTAGATTTAAAATGCTAGCTAGAAAAACCACAACCACGAGTTCAATCTGACTAACCTCACCCTCCTGCCACTAGGAGTACACCATTATAAAAAGTAGTTTAGGAGCTGTTTAAGGCATTTAAATTTGAAAACATTTAACTGGTCCTTATTTTTCGACTCTTACGTTAGTGCTTCTAGCCAGTGTAATATATGTACCCCCACCTAATTCATATTCATTCTACTAAGAAATGCGAGTAGGTAGATCATTATCTTAAATAATGCAGCAAGAAGACACGTACCGCTCAAACAATTTGCAAATTTATTAACAAACAAAAACTAACCATCTCCAACACGATCAATTACCAGTCGGTGAAAAAGGGGAGTGGCGGGGGTGGGGGGATCAGATGGAATTTCTTTAAGGATATAAAAAATAGGTTAACATGCTAATGAAAAAACATATTTTCTGATTGTGAGGCTACATTTGAATAATTGTACGACGATTGAGGTTCTGGTCAAGCAATTTTTTATTAAAGTTATAAAATATCATTTGATAGGGTTCAGGTTTTTAAAAATTGTACGATATATAAAAGGGTAAAATTTTATAATTTAAAAGAGACCCCACTTGTGTGGTCACATGGTCTAAGACCGTAACCATCGCAATGTACAAGACTACCTATGATGACATATCGTGATTCAATCCAGTCGGTTGTGCTGAGGGAGGTTTTTCCTTGATGGTTTCCTCACTTTCTGTACGCAAACGCGGGTACAGTTCAACTAATAACCCTCCCTATCCCTAAACCATTAAATTTTATTTTATCATGTAACCTAACTTAGTAAAATGATGCTAATACAAATAAAATAATTAATTTCGCTAGGTTAATCTGTAAAGAACTACATATAGATATAATCTTTAACCAAAGGAACCTATTACCATTATATTTCGTAAAACTTTAAATCGCGATCTTTGGGAATTTCTTGAATATCTGGGGTAGCAGCATTAGCACCGCATATAACCATTGTTCATTCACCTATTAACACCGCATATAATCATTGTTCATTCAACTATTAACACCGCATGTAACTACACGTTTGGATTACACGCACTTACGCTATGTGTAACGGTAGGGTGATAGCGAGATGAAATGGAGGATCTACAGTTTAAGGTGGAATCCGAACACCAACGAAGGCCTGATATTTCCCACATTCACAAGTTGTGATTAACACGTCTAGTCAAAGGTGAAGGAAGGGTTTGGTAATCAGATAAATCTGTGGCAAAGTGCAAAATCTTTCCCCTAAACCAGCAGGTCACCTATCTTAGTACCATTATCAATATTTGTGAATAGCGGTCAGTTAACAAGCCAAAATTTTACAGGATTTTCACCCCCCTAAGCTGACACTAGTGGCATTTGATTCAATACACTCGCGAGATACTGCAAGGATCAGACTAAACACGCCAGTCTTTACGATGGAGGATATTCCACCTACGGCAGACGTTTATTCATATTGTAGGTTAAAAGTGAAGATTTAGTGTAAACCCAATTTGATGCGTAAAGAGTCACTAAACTTGTCCACCAAACAAATATTTTTATCTAAATGGATGTTAACACATTTAAAATTCAACTTCAGATATCTTAACAAAAATATCCCATTTCAAAACGAAAAATATCCATTTAAAAATGGAATCTTAAATTTGTTATATTTTTAAAAACTACTGGGCTAGCCTGGACCTGTAGAAAATTTAAATCCATGCGTAAACGGTTAGAAAGAATCCCAATACTATTTAAGAGTTTACCCAAGCCCTCTTATATTAAGAGGAATGCACACTGAATGATATTAAGGCTAAAAAGCAGCAAGAATTGCAAATTTGCACAAGTAGCCATTATAGAAACCCTTTAATAACTAGAAATCTATTAGTTTTAGCAACAATAATCGAAGATTTAAAAACAACGATGCAATCAAAACTAAAGCTGGAGTCAAATGACTCTGCGCATATAACATTTAGTAAGATCAATAATTATGTTTTGTGATAAAATAGTGAACTAATACTTTTCATCGAACCATTTGATACTAAATTAAACTAAAATAACTTTTTATGTAATTTAATGTAAGTAAATATAACTTTTAAATTATAAATTCCAACCTGCAATAACTAATTTTAAAGCTTGTACAATGTGTTTGTGACGAATAATGTAGAGTATCAGAGTATGATGTCCTCTTACCTCAATGAAATATCGCGTACTTAAATCCCACCAACAACAGTTCACATTCGGAGTTGCGGACCCATTGAACTAATGTCCACCAGAGAACAGGTATTTATACATACTATGCTATGCTATGACGTCACTTCAGAGCACTATCAAGGGGTGGCACCTGGTGGATAAAATGAAATGACATGGTACCAACCATAACAAACCATAAAATTGGTATTAAGTACAAATATATTTTGTATTATTATTGTAGCTTTAATATTAACATTAATTACAATGATAATTTTGTAATTACAATAATAACAGTATTATAAATGTTATTTTAATAATATACATATTATAGATGTAATTTTAATATTAACAATAAGTACAGTGATAGTTTTGTTAGTTTTTTCCCTTTCTTCAATAGTTATGAAGATGTTTTGTTAGTTTAGTAATAATATTATTATTGTAATTTTAATTATCGAAATATTATTTTAGATATAATTTAATAATAACATTTTTATTGCAATAAATATAAAACACATTATTGATAACCTTATTGGTGATTTAAGGTGCACATTTCCAACATAATATTACTGTAATAGATAACTATATTTACCTAAGGCAAAACACTTAACTCTAATATCAAAAATCGGAAAATGTCGGTGTTAGCTTAAACTCAGTCACAAATGCAGGTTTATTATAGCAACCCGAGACGGAACTGTGGTTCAGTAGGTATCTTGTTGTTTCTCAACCACTCAGCCACGAGGACAACCAATACGTATACTTTTTTTCTCTTCAATTGAACTGAAGATCCCATACTTTTTAAAACACACGAAGCTATTTGGGAGTTTTTTGTTGTAATTTCATTTTCGTGTGATTATATTCTTAAAATCCATCAAATTATTGAAAATAAAAACCTTAACTCAAATATGATGAGACTTAGCAATGGTCAACTTTACATTTTGATGAACTGGATTATATTTATCATTTTTATTTAACCAAAAGTAAAACTCTCATTGGTGGCAGCATGGTCTAAGGTGCTACTCTCGCAAGAGACTAGACTGCCGATGAATGGGAGATCAAGATCAGAATCTTGATTGGGTATATGATTTTTCCAAAATAGTTTTACACTTTCCCTCCACGCAAATTCTGGTACACTTCTTCTAAATATGACCTTTATAAACCCTAAAACAATTAGTGTAATTAGTAAATAAGCGTATATTATTATTATTATTATTAGCACCGCGTCTTACTACCCATTCGGGTTATACGCACTTAAGCGTATAAACTAAACTGATAGTAAGACGAAATGCTAAAAGAAATAAATAAACATCGACCGTACAACAGTTAGGAAATTAGTCCTATCATAGCTCAGTGGGATACACATGTCTTATAATTGTTTAGTTAGTGAGGTTAACTTGGTTAATCAAACTAATAGGTTGGATCAGGTTTAGATTCCTGGCAAGAACGAAAATGTATTACCACCAATTTTAATATATTCACTAGTAACAATTGCTAAAATAATGGTCTGGTGGAGGGTTGTTGTGTTATAATTAAGTTATGCTATATTATTCATATCTTGGACTAACCTATATTACAGAATTAAAAATTGTTAAATATTTACAAACAACAATAATGCAACTCCACATTTGTTAAGATAGAATAGGTGACTTTTTTTAAACCCAAACTTCTGGATTTACGTCATTGGACTAGTAATTAGCACGCCTGACTTGGGCCAGAGAACTCGGAGATCCAACCCAAGTGGGTGCTCTATGATGGAATTTGTTCTCAATTTAGCTCTCCATTCTTTCTCCAGGCAAATTCCAAATTTATCACGTATCCACTTTCTTATTACACACTAATTAAAATTATAGAAATACAATAAAGATATGGGTAAAATTTAATTAAAATTGATGTTTATACTAAAATACAAAAACATTAAAATCATATGAATTGAATTATTTCACAAACCTTGTTTTATTTTCTCTTACTGTAAGTTTAACACAAGTTTACTAACGACTTAATAGAAGGGGTATGAGTAGGGCAGTTTAAAATATGTCTCGACATTTGTATATGGGGGATGGAAAATCAATCCCAGTGCATCTGGCCGGGATACTAGCCTACCTTCTGATCCCTAGTATTCCAGTTTGTTGTAAGCCAGACGCCTTAGACCTCTAACCACCAATCTGGGCAACTTGACTTGTTAGGCTGAACATCTTATTGATCTTAATTTTTTAGTTTTGGGAAATGGGGTTTAAAAAATAAAAGAAGAAAGTACTTTGGTTTGGGGATTTTTATTTTTTCCCCGTCTTACTACCCGTTTGGGATATCAGTAATTGATTACACTGTAATGTTAGGGATAAGAAAAGCAGAATTTAGAATTTGTTTACCTGAATTTGTGTGAAAGGTGAAACTATCCCTAGTATAATTGGGTGGGATTCAAACCCAAACTTAATCTCACCAGCAAGCCAGATTAAACGCACTAACATTTTGTCCACGTTCCCACCATTTCGGGGGGTTTGGACTTAAAGTGTGTAAATAAATGCTACTTTGACTTTTTTTTTTAAGTATAAATGTATTTATTATTGAATTATTTTTCCGATGTTTTTAAATCTGCCACAACACTAAAATTAATTAATTCATTTTATATGAGGCTGAGTATTCCAAACACTATTATCTAATAAAAGTTTAAATTACATTTTAATGATTTTTTTGTACTATTCCTATTAATAACTTGGATTTGTAAAATTGATTTTGTAGAATATTTTCTTGTGTAGTTACAATTTGTAATTGACCTTTTAAATCCAGGGGAATATAGTCAGGTTGTGAGTTCTGGGGAATTCAATTTGAATATAAATAAAATACAATATAGTGTAAAAAACAAAACAAAAAAACACTAAATTCAGTGAGAATCGAACTCCAACTTTCAAATTCATTCTACTCCAATACACGCACGGTTAAATCTACAAATACATATATAGATTTTTTTGACCTATATTTGAAATTATAAATTAGTCAATAATACACGTAAAAATATATTTTAAAAGTGACTTCCAAAATACTATTGAAAAAGCTTTTTGAATATTTAATAAAAAATTTAGTTTGGAAATAAAATACGTCACGGGTTCATAATTTATAATTGGCGTTATATTTTATAAGAAAAATCGGTAGATGGCGTTAAGGTCATATTGGAGTATCTTATAAACGTCTAAACATACTGGTGTGATTAAATGGGTCAGTTCCCGTGAGGTCTTCATCAGCTGAACAACTCTGTCCGTGGGTGTCGAACCAAGCGTCTGACCTCTGTACTGGGCTCTACTTAGGTAAGAATACGAGACTATGCCTTGATTTTCTTAATGAATTGACATTTGAATAACCTTTTAGAAAATACAACTTATTTCTACCTGTCAACTTTGTTAACATTTTACTATATAGTGTTATTTAATAGGTAGCTTATTGATAACATGACTTGACTATGAATATGTGAAAAAGATCAATAACTTTTTCTGCTTGAGATCAATCAGAAGAAATTAGGGTAGGTATTTTGTTAGTCACATGAATTCTTGAAACTATATTTAATATTTTTAAATAAAGTACACACACATGACATTAGTCCAAGGTGGGCAACCCTGTCTTAATTCAACACAAGTGGCGAATTGTCCGTAAAAACGTGGAGAGTTTGCTTTTGATAGTTTTCACAGTAAAATTAACTTTTGTCTGTTGGTGTGTGCCGGTTGTAATATAACTTAGTATTTCCTGCATATGAATGAAAGTATTCTAAAAGTTTTAGATCAGATATTCAGCCAATATATCTGAATCATCTCGGATAAAAGGATTGTCCAATTTCACATTTTGATTAGTATTTTCAATCTAAAAATTTTAACGTTTGCTTCTAAGACAGTTGTAAATGAAGAGTCAAAAAGTGAATATTTTGAAAAAAACTTATTTAAACAACTTGCGATTTAAATGTTCGACCGAGCGACATAACTTCTCAATTTTTACATGTTGTGGTGAACTTCGCTTCTCATTCGCCACAGTTGTGGTTGCATTGAAAACTGTTCTTCACGTCTAGTGTAAGTTCTCTGATTAAATGAAGTCGAACGTAATGATGATTTGTTTGTTTATTCTTAAATTTATCTAAAATGTGGAAATAAAATTTTTTCCGTACAGGCACATGTATCTCTACTAAATTTATCGAAGCTTGACTAAATCTAGTTTTTCGTCTAGCTGAACAGTAACTACTAAATTTCACAAGCTGACATTACTATAGCCTACCCTGATTTTGATTGGAAGAACAGTATATAAAATACAAACATATTTCTTTGCGGCCAACATGGATAACATTTTACTACTATATTAATGCTATTTCACAGGTACTGATAATATCTATCAAAAGGGACAGCTGCAGAAAACTTGACTTTATTTATGAATACATAAAAATAGTTTTAGTAACTTTAGTAACTAACGTCTACTGTTCTCCCTAGCAAAATCGTATAGCCGGTGTGTAAACTCGTGATCTAGAAAAGTAAAGTATCCAACTTGACTCGCTGTGGTATAGCGAGTAAATTCGCTGCAAATTTCTAGTAATCTCGCCTTGTGTAATTGAGGCTTTGCATTTGACTTCTTGATTTACTCTTTTATACTCTCTTGCCGGCAGCAACGAGTTTGGATATGATCCTGGCTGGTTTTTGCTAATTAGTTTCTTACTTATCACCACGAAAATTCCAAATTTCTTAATAACTGCATAATTTAATACAATTAAAATACCAGGCAGGTCTGGTGGTATAACAAGACTTAGGCGCATTAAAATAAAATACAACTAGCTGTAATTTTTAACTGTTAATGAAACATATGCATTTCTCGATACTTTTCTTAATTATTTATAGACTTTTTTTAATCATTAGTACATACAAGAATAGAAATTTTCAATAAAGTAAAGATTGCAAAAAAGTATATATAATTTTAAAACTAAAACAAAAATCCAATAAATTCTAAATAAATGTTTGTCCATAGTTGGCTTAGTGTTCCTTCGATCACAGCTCACAATTTGTATATATTTAAAGTGATTTATTTACACACCATAATTAATGCATCTATACTGAAACTATTCAAATTAATCTTAAACTAACATTTTTATGCCTCAATAAATAGAAAAACTATTTCATGTAAGACATGTTAACGCATGAAAGTTTAGGTTTTGTTAGGTTGGGATAATTTTTATGACTAAAAAATGTAGCTATTACTTACTAAAACATTTAGTGCCACGTAACACTTAAGTGTAAATATTTACGTGTGGGTTTGGTTATACATTAAAATAAACTATAACTATCAACAACTTTTTGATTTCTCTGTGTAGTAATAATAATAATGAAAAAATATTTTGTGCTATATTATGACAAATTGTGTAAAAGGTGCTAAGAGGGGAGGGAAGGGTAGCCAGCCCTAGTGGGTGCGACCTTCTACGACAGTATTAACTATGGTCAGTCATATAGACTACAATCCGATGAATCATTATTTACAGCGGAACTATTTGCTATCCTACAGGCATTGACATATTCCGCAGCTTGAAGTGGTATTATGCAGGTGACCTGGTGGTCTAGGGGTAAGGTGTTAAGATTCTGTGCTGGCGGCCGGGGTTCAATCCTCGGTCCCGGCACAGATTTATCTGATTATCAAACCCTTCCTTCACCTCTGACAAGACATCTTGTGAATGTGTGGAATGCCAGGCCACCACCGTGGTTCGGACTCCACGTTAAACTGTAGGTCCTTCATTTAATCTCACAATCACCCTACCATTACACATTAGCCTAAGTGCGTATAACCCGAACGGGTAGTAAGACGCGGTGCTAATAATAATAATAATAATGGTATTATGCACTCCCGTAGCGCTTTGGAGTCTAAAGTGGCTTGTCAAGCCCTTCATCACATCCAATGATAATTCAATAGTCGGAAGAGTGAACCTCTCTACGAGATAGGGGCCACGAATTGGGGTACCAATGGCTTCCTAGTCACGTGGGTATAATGGGTAATGAGTAGATAGTTTAGCATCTTGTGTAAATTTACTTTCTATTGTACAGGAAATCCCGCTACCGTATATCGACTTTATACCGAGGCTAAAACTGAGAAGTCGGGTTAAATGGATCGAATGGTGGGAGACCACATGCCAGCAGAAAGCAAAATGGTATCATGGGTTTTGTGGTACAAAATTAGTTACACCGTGGTTTTCAGGAGTTAAAGGCACTCGAAAGTTTATTTGTACAATAATCCGCCTTCGGCTCGGGCACGCCTACACGAAAGATCTACTTTATTTGATGCGTAAGGTACCGTCCTCACATTGTGTGGTTTGCCAAGTTCCGGAAACATTAGAACATATATTTATGACCTGCCCTATACATCAGTTGGCTCGGGGAAATTATATTTTTAATTATATTAGACTTTTACTTAATGTATTACGCTCAGACAACGTCACTTGTTATAGGAGGCTGTACAATTTCCTTCTAAATATAAATGTCGGTGTAGACGAACAAAATGTCTTCCGGCTATCTCATAGACGAAATTCGTGGTGAGATAGGGCTAGGTTAGTTGGGTCAGAACTGGAGTGAACTAATAGGAAAATCAAGAAAGTGTAATCGGGAGTAAATCAAGTAAAAATGCTCTGGCTTATTGAAGACAATCTTTCAGTACCATTGAAGAAAAAAAAGTGTAAAGAATGGTTCATTCTCTTTACCATTCACGATAATATGGTAAACAGGCTTGTCACTATTTCTCTAAGTATAACTCCGTGAGTTTTCCCACTTTTCCAGATGTTGAGATAGTAGACAAATAAACTTCACTTTTCAACCAAATTATTTAGTGTCTTGTTTAGAACGGGACACCTTGAAGTTGATGAGGAAATATAATCAGTAATTAAACAAACGATTGTTTTAATGGGAGGTTCAAAAATACAAATACTTTCTCTATAAAGTTTGAACGCAAGTATTCCATATTATCAAATATTCCAGGATTTATTAGTTTTTGTTAAAGATTTCTTATTTTTGTTCCAAGAATTCTTGTTATATTTTATTTGACACAACTCGTGTTGACCCAATTATCCCAGTTTTTTGGCTGCGGGGAAAAGCTGATAAAAGTTCTAACTGAAATTGAATAGGTTTGAACCTAGAAACGTTGAACTGTCGTACTATTTGGGTGGCTTGTAGTCATCATAACTTGTCGTTATGTTGTTTGGAACTATTTGTATATTACCTTGATTATGGTCATATAGGCCTACTGTTTATAAAAACATTTTAAATCTCATGTGATTCTTTTTGGTCTGTTCTATTTTTTAATACTTAAATTTATTCTGGAAGTACTAGCATACCAATGTCGAAAATCTTATTGATAATCTAATTTCCAGTAGTTAAAGTTATGAGAGCGGTTTAACTGATTTTGACAAATGAACTCATTTTAACTGTTGATGATCCAGAATGTATGCCTAAAAGTAGTCGAAATCTAGAATTTACTAATTTACCAGCTGTTATTCAAAGTCCATAATGGCTCTTCTATAAAATCATTTCTTACTTAAATCACCATAGAAATAAATTTAATATAATAGTATATTGGAACATAAAATATTTCTTTGACTAAAAATAAATATTCTAGTAGTTGATGCTAAAAATAGAGCTTATAGATTGGTAAAAAAGTTCTTACGTGATGTGAAGGGGAAAATACCAGATTTGATCCAAATTTCACGATGAAAGCTGTCCATACAAAGTTGATATCCTTTGTAGAGTAAATCTTAACTAGAAAGTTCAGTGAGGCCTTATTTTACAGTAGTATTTGCAACAAATGGTTTTGAAAACATTTCAACATGAATCCGGGCCAAACATATGTTGCTAAGCTTCCATTTAATCTTACTATCGTGTTATCATTCTCTTCCTTCACTGATGTGGGTGCATGTAATTTTAAAATTACTAACTCTTAAGATTAATCTGATAATATCCCATGTGACAAATATAACTATCGATTGATTGCAAAACTAATGTTGGCTGAGTTACTTAAATCTTAAGAATTAATTTAAAAGCTAAAAACATCTTAAAAAAATACAATCGCAATCATTTATTTTTATATTTATATTTGATTTTTAAACACTCGCGGTAGGTATGGTCTGTATTTAAAAATTTATTTTCAGTTCAATTTACACAAACATTCTTATATTTATTTAACTGGCTTTGTTGTGTGCTAATTATTTTCTGGATGTTGGCAGAATCGCAAAGGTGTGCTTGAATCGTGAATAAGTTCTTTTTAAACTGTTGAGTAGGACATTTGTACCTTTAAAGTAGCCCAAGTAGGTTTAGAAACAGATTACTCCTCAAAGTTAACGCACCCATTTTTATCTCTACGTTTGATTATAGATTAATCTTTTGTAAAGGTGACGTCACGGGTGGAACGAGACGCAACAATCTTGTGACACCACTTCTGTCCAATCAAATGGGATTCCAAAGTATATAATTTTTATTATCATTATCTTACTTTTGGCACAAAATTCAGTAATGCTAGTGGTAACGCAAACTATAGCCTACCCTGATTTACATAGGAAGCCCGTTATAGAAAACACATTTCTTGCGGCAAGCATTCTTAACATTTTACTAAATTATAGATATAGATATAGATTAGTGTCGGTATAGGTATATTTTGAGGTTCAACTCTAGGTCCGGAGTATTGTGAATTTTCTAAATGGTTTCCCAGTCTTCATTAAAAATGTGTATACATTTTCTATGACCTATTCCCTACTAGATTAGAATAATCATCACATGCGTTTAACTCTAAATGGTTAGTGAGACGCAGTTACAAAATATACCCTCTTCCCACATTCGTGTTATTAAAACCCGTACATGGAGAAGAAACAATATTTAATAGCAAGATTAGAATGCCAATATTATAGACATGATCGAAGGATCCACTTGTTTCTTTAAGCTACCTTTTCTGGATTTATTCGATTCCTTTTAGGTATGTATTCAATTTTTCCAACATGACAGTCGGTCAGCTTAAATGCATATGTATATATGATTAAATTTATTTTAGTAAAAACAAGAAAGAATTAGAGGGAAATATCCCCTAATTTTCATGGAGGGAGTGAGAAACCATTTAGTCCTAAACTTGACAAATAACACCCTCGTAATTCTGGTCTCTATTTGAAGCTAGCCCCATCAGCATAGACGGACAAAATGGTTTCCATACCTAGACCACGTGCGGGGTTTAGTTTGTACTCCTTCATATATCCTTATAGAGACCACGTGCGGGGTTTAGTTTGTACTGATATGTTGCAGTGTTCTCCTTCAATGATATCCTTATAGAGACCACGTGCGGGGTCTTGTCTGTAGTGTCGTGGATCACCATGGGTATGCTTATTATTTTAATACCACATAATTTATATTATGCCGTTGGTTAATCATCCAGCTAAACCTGTCACGTGGTTATTTTTATTTAGAACCACGTCTTACTACCCGTTTGGGCTATACGATCAAGTATTAATTACGATAATGGGTTAGAAATTGGGAAGGTTAAGTTTAGAGGAAGTGAATCAACATTTACATAGAGGGAGAGTGGAAAACCATTTAGGAAAAATCCCCTGGTTAAACCGACCGAAATTTGAACCTCAATCTCCCCGTTCTTGGCAGTATAGCTCAACATTAAACTAGCGCCTTAGATGACTGTGCCACCGATACGGACCTTAGTTTAAATAGCCTCACTGTTGACGCAAGACTAAAATTGCACTTCTTTCACTTTCGTCAGTCAGTTAAGGGTTCGAATACTGTCAGAATGTATGGAGTATATCACCTATTTTCAATGAGAATTTCTAATTCATCCCCGGGGATACTTAACTCTTTAAATAGTAAAACATGGGTAGAAGGAACAATTTTGTTTTAAAAAACTTTTATTTATAGTGATACTGAACCAATTTTGAAATCAAATTCCAGTAATTGTTTGTACAATTCATCAAATCTATATATAATTAATGTTATTGGTGAAGTGTAGTTTATATATCTTACACCATCCTCATTATCACGAATAACCTACTAAATCTAACGTCTCAATTGAGCAGATTTTCAGAACTAGAGAACTAAGAAATATAACTATTATTAAAATAAATTTATATTAAGATACTTGTTCCAATCTAAATAAGGGTGGGTTTTCGAATATTAAATTCTTAAGGATAGGTCTACCTTGTCAAAGATTCTAAGACACATAAATAAAATTTTAAACTAGTCATTAATGAAATATTTGTAAACTTGTAATAGTTGTTTAATTTATCACTACGAGAATTTCCAAAGCATGACAGTTTTCTATTTCTAGATGGATCCTGAACTCATAAGCCGCTAAATTTAAAAATAGGCTGGTTTTACAATTAAATATTTCATCCCCATGAGGCCGGAGCCCAAATAGTTTATATGACAGGCCTGGAATAAGGGTTCCTTGCGACCTTGGCAAGGCCTCCATACCACGTGTGTCCAATGTGCAGAGATATTATACTTTCTTCTCCTTCTCTAAAGCTTTAATCAGATATCAACGAAATTCGCAGACAAAGCGACCCAAATACCATATCTTAAACGTGATATATAGAGATCAATATTAAAAAAAAAAATTTATAGTATTAAATTAGATGTAATTTCTTTTTCTGAAATAATTATTTCCAATATGATAATTTTTAACATCAAATCATATTGTTGGAATGCAACTGTAGGTCCTTTTGAACCTAGGCGACATCCTATGTTCACCCCATTGATGGATATAACTTTAACTTGATTAACATTATGCTACTTATTATGCTACTTATACCTCAAGGTGATAGCAGGATTTTTATTTTAGTTTAAATAAAGATGGCGTTTTTGACGGTTTATTTTGGAAAATTTGAAATTAAAATTTAATCTCTAAAACAATTTTGTTGAAAACTTATATCTAAAGAATTTCCTATGATTACATATATAACTATACATTCTAAATCCTCATATTCAGTTTCCTTCAGTCGATTTATGAACATTTTGTTCCCGAACTCTTAAACTTTGTGAATGATTGTGTCGTTCCATTTATCTTTGTAGGGCCACTACACGACCAATCAAACAGTCAGTATTAATAAAGTAATAATCAACACACAGTCTGACCTATCGTGTAGGGGCAGTACTGTTGTACGGACTGACTAAAATACTGATGTGATCCGAACACTCTGATCACATCAGTCCATCAGTCTTGCAAGTTGTGGAAGAGGCTGACAAGTGTTCACGTGCTCGTCAGTATTTCCTCAGTCTCGGTAGCAAACAGACTGTACACGCCTTTTTTATCATTCATATTGCTGCACGTTGATTGTAGGAGCAGAGACTGATACACATAATTACGCGAAGACTGACCGTATACGGTCTCGTTGTAAATACTGATGCATAATGTCAGTAAGATCTACATTCTTATGACTAAGTCTGACTAATCGTCTAGGGGCCTTTGAGAGTTATGTTGCCTACTTGGGCCCAATACAATTGTCATGAACGCCTTTCAAACAAACCTAAGGCCCTTTATTTTGCAATTATTTTTTTCTAACCCTGTCCTACCTCCCGTTAGGCTCTGGTCACAGTAGCACCGTATTTGGCCGGAAGTGATCGGTTGACGGCTGTGATCAGAGTAACGTCATTTTCGGCCGAAAGATGTGTGGTTTCTTAAACACACTAGCCACAAATTACTATAATATTATGGTCGATATGTTAGTAATGTAAAATGTGAATTTTTGATTAAATAAGTGGACCCTATTTTAAAACTTGTTTAATGATTATCGTTTATTCCGAATGTCCTATCATGTTATAATAATTAAAATATTCGTACCAACCAAATTAATAGCTTATTTTCGCTAAACAAGTTATTTAAAATAAAAATACTTTTAATTTCCATTTCTGTCGCAAACTCACTCCATAGAATCCTAGAATTATCTCTATTATGATATAGATTGCTTCTAAAATCCCACAAAGTCTATATCATAATAAAGATAATTCTATTATAATGTCTGTTCACGGTAGGAATTGACTTCTGAAAGGCCTTTTTCCCTATCATAAATCTATTATATAGTAGGATATTGGTAGGAAAAAATACCCTTCATAGAGAAATTCCTACCGTGAATGGAGTATATATTGTCAGGGTGTGGCTTTTGTGCTATACAAATGTAAAGTAGGCCTGCAATCCAGACCATGAAATCCAATATAACATAACACAGTTCTCTCCAACTCCCATCTCCACACCCTAATAAAGAAAAAATCGTCCCTTGATAGTTTGTGGAGTGTCTTCTTTGGATGTTTTGGAACATATTTTGACAATCAAAAGGATTTTTGACTTAACTTCAATATCATTTTAAAATCTTGTCATTGTAAGGTTTGTCTTCTCTCTCTGGCATGAATTCACTCAATACCTCTTGGGATTTCCTATAATGGTTTTTTCGATTTTGTTTTTATCAAGCGAGAGAATTGACGTTTTGTGTCATGATTTTGGACAAAATAATAATTTATTTAGCTTTTTAAATGGTCAAAGCTGTGAGACACATTGAAAAAACTGAAATTGAATTTTGTTCAGTAAAATGTGTAAGGTGCAGACATTTCTGTAACTTGCCTATCTTTTGTGTATGTAAAATAGCGTTTTATTAATGATGTTAAACACGGGCCACTACATTGCGAGACAATCTGTTTATTATATATTTTTCAACTATAAGCTTTAAATTAGTTTTAATTAGATAGAAATAAAGTAAAAACTATTGTCTTTTTTAAATCTGAACATTTGAAATAGTATAGTAAAATATTGTAAATATTGTTTAAATTGTTAAAACAAAACCTGTAACTTGAGTTATTTGTTATTAATTTATAGGATGAAAATGGATCTGTCCCTACTCCTGATACTGTGGTTCATGCTACACGTGGACTCCAGGACAATAGACAGTTCCTGGACCAAACTATGTGTAGTTAACAGCACCTGCAACCCCAACTCCCAGGAAGTGACGTGTTCAGGTATAGCAAATGTTCCAGATATCTTCCCCACAGGAGTAAAAATCCTTCAAATAACACGAGGAAACATAACGTGCTTGGGTCCAGAAAGTTTAAGGAGAAATTTGGAACAACTAGAGTACCTTAAACTTGATAAAGATTCAATTTTGAAAATTACAAAACCAGCATTCAGAAACCTTGAACTGGTTTCAGCTATAGACATATCCAATAACAACTTGACAAGTATCCACCCAGACACATTTCTAAGTAATATAAATCTTGAATATCTGAGATTATCACGAAACTTGGGTCTCGATATTGGTCAACACACCAACTTTATCAACAGCTTCTTGATCAAAGATTTGAATCTGAGACATTGCAATATACGCACGGTGAGTACTGATACGTTTTCTGGCCTCACTAAACTGTCATTGGTTGATCTAACTTGCAATCCTTTGTACAACTGTAACAAACAAACCAAACGAGAGTTTCTGATGTCGGGTATCAGGCTTTTGTGTGACAACAAATGTTCCAAAGAGGAAAATGAAACTGGGAGCTTTCAGACAAATAATAATCCTATATATTCTTTCAGTGAGTTTAACAGTTGCGATATCATTGTAACAGGAAATACTGCTGGTATCTCTTACGAAACGGTTGAAGGAACAACACACACGCGAATTGAAATTGGTTTTTCTGACATAACCACTGAAAGAGGAAATGTATCAATTGAACCAACCTCAAGTAGCGCAATTATATGTAAAGCTGACAAAGCGACAGCTTTTAACAATTTGGCTACAGTTATTTGTATTTGTATCTTTGTGTTTGTAGTCTCACTGTTAGCAGGGATCTTTTTAGGCTGGTACCTTTCTGGTAATGTTTTCTCAAGCAATGATAACAATATTGGTGAGTCTGATAAGGATGAACAAGCTTTGAATCAAGAAGACCAAGAACGAGTTGAGTCTTCAAAGTTCAAGTAAAAACATATTCTTTAAAATACCACAAGTGGACCAAATTAATTAGTATAAAATTGTTGGCTGAAACTTATATTTGAATATTAAGTTAACGTTTAATATGAAATTTCCTATGTGTTATATTTGTATTTAAATTATCACTGTAATTTTTGCTAGAATTAATATACATATTTTATTAACCTACAAACTTTGTGAGAATGTATGATACACGTATATTTATATATTTGTCTTTAAGCACAAAAATGGGATTCATTTAAATATAATTGTAAATATCATACTGATTACAATTTTATAGCGTTCAATTTAATGTTGAATTATTGTTTATGCAAACCAGATGTTCATTTTTAAAGCTATCGCATATATTTCTAAAATTATGTATTATTAAACCTGCAGTTATTAGTTAATGTCATAAAGGCTAATTAGTGTATTTATCTTATTACTAATTATGATACATGGAGGTGTACTTTTAATAATTTACCCTGTTAAGTAATGTCTAATAATGGTAACATAGAGTAGACTAGTTTGGTACATTATTAAAAATATATATATTTTGAATAATAAACTATTGAGCTTATTAAATGACATGAATGCTATGAATGCTATTACATTTTCAGTTGATTTTAATTATTTATTTTTGTGTGGGATTAATGTGATTCTGTTGAACACTTCTATTTAGTTTTTTACTCATCTCGTGGAGTTAGTTTCTTGTACTTATCTTGTCTATCCTTGGATTAAAAAACCCTGACTTTGTTTTCGATAACAAAATCATTGTTAGCAAAGTACTTAAGAAATTAAACAATGTTGGTAGTTTCTGATGTCAAGATTACTTATTGATCATATATGTAAATCTGTATAAAAATTGCTTAAAAATAACTCTGGTATATTTATGTTTATACTGGTAATTTTAATTTCAAATTCATCTGATTTAACTTAAATAGCATGAAGACTGGAAATTAGGGAGTATGAAATGAGTTTGTAAATAATCTATTTTATTATGCAAATTCTTCCCATTGTTTGGTAATCTGCCTACATTGGTCACAAATTTTTATCGCAAGGGTAAGATTATTTTCTAAACCACAATCAAGATATAATTTAATTATTTCTTAGGTGTCCAATATTATACATCCCAAGATAAAATTTCCTTTGAGACAATTTTTTATGTATTTCATCTATTGTTGATGAATAAAATTGGATATGTTATAGTATATGTAATTAATAATTTTTTGAAGTTTTGTTTTTGTGATATTTTAATATTGGTAAAAAATGTTCTAGTTAATATATACAAACCTTTCTTTGACTAGAATAAATAGAGTACTTAAAACAACACTTTTACAATAATTGGTGTAACCTTAATCCTCCAATATTGTGAATGATTCCCAATCGATCAATAACTTTATGAAATAAAATTGTAATTATTATACTTATAGAATTTAAAGTTATAATAAAAATGCAAGGAGGAATAGTTATCTTTATTAAAATTATTTAATTCTCTCGAATAACTTTTTAGGATAATTGAATTTTATTTTTAAAATATAAAGATAGTTATTAATAACTTTTCTTTAGAATTATCTCCATGATTAATATATGTAATTTTTGTATGAATCAATAATACATTATATACTTGTACCATAGATTTTTTGGACTTATTAATAAAATACATAAAAACAATAGCTCTATGCCAATTATTTTTAAATATGTTATTTGAACTTGTCACTTCTAATAAATAAGTGTAAAATTTATCTCAAGGAAGGGAAGAGATGAGATAACTAAAATAATTTAGACAGTGGCGCTCGAAGATCTTTAATAATAGGGGGGACTCAGAAGACCAAGATAAAGTAGAACCAGGAGGCCCTTCCCCCGGGAAAATTTAAGTTTTTTTATGTTTCTAGAAGATATTTTAACTTTAATTTCATACTATTTTGACCAATTAAGGAAGTAAATATTTTAAAGTTTTCAATACTTATAATTTTAATGTTAGGAACAGTTTTGTACAAGAAATAGAATAAAAATAATAAATCCATACATTATTTTTAGTCAACCAAGCAGGTACCTTAAATTGGAAAAATTGTTGGGGATTTGCAAATTGGCAAATTTGTGTATCTTGCTTATATAATAGTTGTAGTGGAATTATAACTGAATAATATAATTTATTCAATAATCATATTTATCAAATTAAATTTACACGGTTTCACTAATTTTGTTATTTATATATCCTTTAAAACTCCAAAGAATTAAAATCTATATCCAATGTGGTGTTGCGTGGCGAGAATAGGTCAGTTCTAAGCCTCACAGCTGCTCAACAGCCTGCTCAACCACTCATCTAAAAGTGTCTGCTACTCCAAATATATCAGTTGTTTGTACAAAAGGAATACCACCTTTTTTGTGGAACTTTAAATGATCTAGATTTTACTATTCAACTAATTTTTATCTAGTAATCTTATACAAAGTTATTTAAAAAATTGAAGTTGTGTGGTTTTTTCGATGTAAAACTCAAGCAGCAAAATTTCAGGGTTGCAAATTTAATTCGTTATATGACTTAAAGTACATAAATTTGCCAATTTGTAACTTTTAAACATTTTTTCCCGTGAACAGGCTTTGTTACCCTGGCGATGGGACTAAATTTAAAAATGACAACCATAGACGCTAGTCAAATCTGAGGTGTTGTGGGATTTACACCAATGAGTCACTTTCCACCATTATTTTAAGCTAGTGTGTTGAGTGAAGTATTTGGCTACATAAAGGTATGATAATCGTAAACATTTCAAAGCAGCCAGTGCTTTACCCAGATAAGATAAACACTCCCTTAAATTATTAGTTAAAAATAGCCTAGGAATGGGATGAACCAGGATATTTCAGTGATAGATCATTTTCAATCAAACCCAGGGATATTAAAATGCAATTTCTAAGCACACGACTTGTCTACTAGCTTAAATCTAGAACACACCACCCAATCCCAGGCCGTTAATTCATCACTGTAAAAGTGGAAACCCGCCTTTAACCAATACATTTTCAGCCATATCGGGAATCAAACCCGGGACCTTGAAATTAGTAGGCAGACTCACTACCGACTGAGCTAAGGTGTTGGACATTGCTTATAATAATTAACATTCAGAAGAATATTTAACTTTATCTATTATCAATAAATTTAACACCCATGAAATATGCCTCACTTTTAAAGTCCATATTATGTTTGATTGCAGTTATATATTTCCTTTATCTCCGCGTATTACTACCTGTTAAGGTTATGCACATTTATAATATATATATATATAATATATTAATTAGAGTAGGCATGAGGAAGGAAGCATTTTAATGGTAATCTATCCACATTTGTGTCAAAGAGGGTTGGAAACCATTTAGATAAAAAACGACTCCCGTAATTTGAACGCCGATCTACCCGAAATCAAAGAATGGCAAACTAAACCATCTGGCCACTGAAGCAGGTTTCAATTAAAAAAAAAAGTCGTGTTTCCCTTTGGGAGGCCTACAAATGACATATAAAATGGTGGAGGAAGCAGCCAACTTCATGGTACCATTACATACCCACACTAGGGGAAGGGGAAGCAGCCAACTTCATGGTACCATTAATACCCACACTAGAGGAAGGGGAGCAGCCAACTTCATGGTACATCACTACCCACACTAGGGGAAGGGAAGCAGCCAACTTCATGGTACCATATACCACACTAGGGAAGGGGAAGCAGCCAACTTCATGGTACCTTACCCACACTAGGGGAAGGGGAAGCAGCCAACTTCATGGTACCATTATACCCACACTAGGGGAAGGGGAAGCAGCCAACTTCATGGTACCATCACTACCCACACTAGGGGAAGGGGAAGCAGCCAACTTCATGGTACCATCACTACCACACTAGGGGAAGGGGAAGCAGCCAACTTCATGGTACCATCACTACCCACACTAGGGGAAGGGGAAGCAGCCAACTTCATGGTACCATCACTACCAACACTGGGGGAAGGGGAAGCAGCCAATTTCATGGTACCATAACACCCACAATTTGAAACAGTTTTTTAATTTGGTTGAAAAGGTTTTTGTACTAGAGATTTTAAAGGAAATGTTAATCCACTCAATCATAAAGCCTGAACAGCGCATGTAGGGACCATTTCCTCCTCCTACCCCACACAACTCATTTTAAATATACTGTGAGTGGTAGTTATAAATTAAATGTGCACGGTGCATTTCTTCTCAAAACTATGTGCTATTCAAATATGAAACATTTGTATTTTAAAGTTCTTGGCTAAAATTTAACAGTAATTTTTTTTATAGGATAGGTTTACACACATAATTGACTTTAGAGGCAGGAATTTAAATTTGCTTGAATCCGAGCTGAGTGCACTGGTGTTTGAATGTTTACATTATTATTTACAATCTTTTACACTTTCCCGGAGGGTTAAGTGCATTTCATCTTAAATTAAATTCATTGAAACTCTACCATTGTTCGCAAGCTTAACGACATTGATCCTTTAATCTCACGAACTTTTCAATGTGCATATTCAGGGAGGCAGCTTTGTCAAACTTCAAACCATGATATGATTACAAACTAAAATAAATATAAGTTATTGATTCTAAGACATTAACTGTGAATACAACAAACCAGTAATCAAATATACAAGTAGGCTATAATTTCTCACAATAATGTTTAGCTGAAATTTAAACAATATCAAACCTAGTTTTCAAAACATCAAACCTATTTTTTAAACTACACACAAGAGTTTATTTTTAAATGTGTTAGTCTACAATCTTCATAAAGCAGTTAAGTAAAGCCTGAAAATGATAATTCAAATATTTACATATTTATTTGGACAGATTTTTATATAGTTTTATCAATAAAATTGTATTCCATATTCAAAATTCAAGAATATGATTAATACTTTATTTAAATTAATAACTTACCTTAAACTTTATTAAAAACTTGCAACAATTCAATCTAACCAGGACTAAAGCACTTTCTTAATAACGTCACACTTTTATTCAAGATCAGTTATACAATATCTTAAAACATGTTTTATTTATAAAAAAAATAGTGAATTGTATATTAACAGTCTACCTTGTCTATATAAATATTATTTAAGTAACAATATAAACACATTATTATTTGAAAAAGATTTAAAAATATCCAATTTCACTTTTTTATGTGAAGCATTCGCCAACTAATCATTTTCATTTCTTCAACCAAAAATGACTGGTTAGAAAAGGAAGTAAAATAAATTCTTGTAAATTCAATCATTCAGCGTTGCAAGGTTTTGTCATATTTTATTGAAGCCACTCAAGCCTGAATACCAATATACAAGATAATAGAAGTGCTTCTACACCACGGATTACCTTAGAGATTGTTGCAGAATGTAATCTGCTCAACTTTGTAAAAGAAAGGTTCAACCACCTGACACTGTGACTGAGAATGGTAAGGGTTGCTGTCTTTCTGAACAAACTTAGGAAATGTGATAGAAGGGTGCACTCATCCAACAAAACCTAAAGACTGAACCAGTAATTAAACCTCATACCATTAGAACTGTCAGATAAAGCAAATATATTAATTTTTCCAGGTATAGTTGATAAAACTTGGACCAACGGTATAAGAAATAAACAAAAGTAAATAAATAAAAGTAAACATTTATGTGCAGGTAGGTAGTTCTACATAATATTTATGACCTTAGTAAAGTAAATTAAGCTAATATGATATTAAACTTATTTGTAAGAATAACGCCTCGGTGGCGTAGTTGGCTACATGCTTGTCGTGTGAGCCGACTGCTGAGGACGGGAGATCGAGGTTCGAATCTCGGTGGGTGAACTTGGGTTGGTTTTTCTAAATGGGTTTCACTCTCCCTCAGCAAATGCGGGTTCATTCCTTAATTCAACCTTCATTCCTAATCCATTAGTATTAGTACCTAAGCGTATAACCGAACGGGAGTAAGACGCGGTG
>JBCFYV010000012.1:20208068-20275861 GCA_039000515.1 Timema cristinae | reverse complement strand
TTACATTTTAATGATTTTTTTGTACTATTCCTATTAATAACTTGGATTTGTAAAATTGATTTGTAGAATATTTCTTGTGTAGTTACAATTTGTAATTGACCTTTAAATCCGGGGGAATATAGTCGGTTGTGAGTTCTGGGGAATTCAATTTGAATATAATAAAATACAATATAGTGTAAAAAACAAAACAAAAAAACCCCTAAATTCAGTGAGAATCGAACTCCAACTTTCAAATTCATTCTACTCCAATACACGCAGGGTTTTAAATCTCAAATACATATATAGTTTTTTTGCCCTTTATTTTGAAATTAAAAATTTAGTCAATAATACACGTAAAATATATTTTAAAAGTGACTTCCAAAATACTATGAAAAAGCTTTTTGAATATTTAAAAAAAAAATTTAGTTTGGAAATAAAATACGTCACGGGTTCATAATTTAAAATTTGGGCGTTATATTTTATAAGAAAAATCGGTAGATGGCGTTAAGGTCTTTATTGGAGTATCTTATAAACGTCTAAACATACTGGTGTGTTTAAAATGGGTCATTTCCCCGTGAGGTTTTCATCACTGAACAATCTGTCCGTGGGTGTCGAACCAAGCGTCTGCCCTCTGTACTGGGCTCTACTTAGGTAAGAATCGGGACTATGCCTTGATTTTCTTAAGAATTAACATTTGAATAACCTTTTAAAAAATAAAAAACTTATTTCTACTGTCAACTTTGTTAACATTTTACTATATAGTGTATTTAATAGGTAGCTTATTTAACATGACTTGACTATGAATATGTAAAAATTTAGTTTCTAATAACTTTTTCTAGCTTTGAGATAAAATCAGAAGAAAATTAGGGTAGGTTTTTTGTTAGTCACATGAATTCTTGAAACTATATTTAATTTTTAAAATAAAGTACACACACATGACATTAGTCCAAGGGGAAAACCTGTCTTAATTCAACACAAGTGGCGAATTGTCCGTAAAAACGTGGAGAGTTTGCTTTTGATAGTTTTCACAGTAAATTAACTTTTTTTCTGTTGGTGTGTCCCGGTTGTAATATAACTTAGTTTTTTCCTGCTATGAATGAAAGTATTCTAAAAGTTTTAGATCAGATATTCAGCCAATATATCTAAATTTATCTCGGATAAAAGGATTGTCCAATTTCACATTTTGATTAGTATTTTCAATCAAAAAATTTTAACGTTTGCTTCTAGAACAGTTGTAATTGAAGAGTCAAAAAGTGAATATTTTAAAAAAAACTTATTTAAACAACTTGCGATTTAATGTTCGACCGAGCGACATAACTTCTCAATTTTTACATGTTGTGGTGAACTTCGCTTCTCATTCGCCACAGTTGTGGTTTGCATTGAAAACTGTTCTTCCGTTAGTGTAAGTTCTCTGATTAAATGAAGTCGAACGTAATGATGATTTGTTTGTTTATTCTTAAATTTATCTAAAATGTGGAAATAAAATTTTTTTTCCGTACAGGAAACATTATCTCTACTAAATTTATCGAAGCTTGACTAAATCTAGTTTTTCGTCTAGCTAAAAACAGTAACTACTAAATTTCACAAGCTGACATTACTATACCCCTACCCTGATTTTGTTTGGGAAAGGGAACAGTATATAAAATACAAACATATTTCTTTGGGGCCCAAACATGGTTTAAACATTTTACTACTATATTAATGTATTTCACAGGTACTGATATTATCTATCAAAAGGGACAGCTGCAGAAAACTTGACTTTATTTATGAATACATAAAAATAGTTTTAGTAACTTTAGTAACTAACGTCTATGTTCTCACTAGCAAAATCGTATAGCCGGTGTGTAAACTCGTGATCTAAAAAAGAAAAGTATCCAACTTGACTCGCTGTGGTTTTAGCGAGTAATTCGCTGAAAATTTTCCTAGTAATCTCGCCTTGTGTAATTGGGGGCTTTGCTTTTTGACTTCTTGATTTACTCTTCTTTTAACTCTCTTGCCGGCAGAAACGAAGTTTGGATATGATCCTGGCTGGTTTTTGCTAATTAGTTTCTTCCCTTATCCCCACAAAAATTCCAAATTTCTTAATAACTGCATAATTTAATACAATTAAAATACCAGGAGTTCTGGGGGTTTAATAACAAGACTTAGGCGCAATTAAAATAAAATTTACAACTAGCTGTAATTTTTAACTGTTAATGAAACATATGCATTTCTCGATACTTTTCTTAATTATTTATAGACTTTTTTTAATCATTTAGTACATACAAGAATAGAAATTTTCAATAAAGAAAAGATTGCAAAAAGTATATATAATTTTAAACTAAAAAAAAAATCCAATAAATTCTAAATAAATGTTTGTCCATAGTTGGCTTAGTGTTCCTTCGATCACAGCTCACAATTTGTATATATTTAAGTGATTTATTTACACACCATAATTAATGATCTATACTGAAAATTCAAATTAATCTTAACAACATTTTTATGCCTCAATAAATAGAAAAACTATTTCATGTAAGACATGTTAACGCATGAAAGTTTAGGTTTTGTTAGGTTGGGATAATTTTTATGACTAAAAAATGTAGCTATTCTTACTAAACTTTTAGTGCCACGTAACCACTTAAGTGTAAATATTTACGTGGGTTTGGTTATACATTAAAATAAACTATAACTATCAACAATTTTGATTTCTCTTTGTAGTATAATAAAAATGAAAAATATGTGCTATATTATGACAAATTGTGTAAAAGGTGCTAAGAGGGGAGGGAAGGGTAGCCAGCCCAGTGGGTGCGACCTTCTACGACAGTTATTAACTTGGTCAGTATATAGATAAAATTTCCGATGAATTCATTAAATTTACAGCGGACTATTTGCTACCCTACAGGCATTGACATATTCCGCAGCTTGAAGTGGTTATTATGCAGGTGACCTGGTGGTCTGGGGGTAAGGTTTTAAAGAATTCTGTGCTGGCGGCCGGGGTTCAATCCTCGGTCCCGGCACAGATTTATCTGATTCCCAAAAACCCTTCCTCACCTCTGACAAGACATCTTGTGAATGTGTGGAATGCCGGGCCCACCACCGTGGTTCGGCTCCACGTTAAACTGTAGGTCCTTCATTTAATCTCCCCAATCCCCCTCCCATTACACATTAGCCTAAGTGCGTATAACCGAAGGGGTTTGTAAGACGCGGTGCTAATAATTAATAAAATAATGGTATTATGCACTCCCGTGCGCTTTGGAGTCTAAAGTGGTTTGGGTCAAGCCCTTCATCACACCAATGATAATTAAAATTAGTCGGAAGAGTGAACCTCTCTACGAGATAGGGGCCCACGAATTGGGGTACCAATGGCTTCCTAGTCACGTGGTTTAGGGGTAATGAGTAGATAGTTTAGCATCTTGTGTAAATTTACTTTCTATTGTACAGGAAATCCCGCTACCGTATATCGACTTTATACCGAGGCTAAAACTGAGAAGTCGGGTTAAATGGATCGATGGTGGGAGACACATGCCAGCAGAAAGCAAAATGGTATCATGGGTTTTGTGGTACAAAATTAGTTACCCCGTGGTTTCAGGAGTTAAAGGCACTCGAAAGTTTATTTGTACAATAATCCGCCTTCGGTCGGGCACGTTACACGAAAGATCTACTTTATTTGATGCGTAAGGTACCGTCCTCACATTGTGTGGTTTCCCAATTTCCGGAAACATTAGAACATATATTTATGACCTGCCTATACATCAGTTGGCTCGGGGAAATTATATTTTTAATTATATTAGACTTTTACTTATTGTATTACGCTCAGACAACGTCCACTTGTTATAGGGGGCTGTACAATTTCCTTCTAAATATAAATGTCGGTGTAGCGAACAAAATGTCTTCCGGCTATCTCATAGACGAAATTGTGGTGAGATAGGGCTAGGTTAGTTGGGTCAAAACTGGAGTGAACTAATAGGAAAATAAAAAAGTGTAATCGGGGTAAATCAAAAAAAAATGCTCTGGCTTTTTTGAAGAAATCTTTCAGTACATTGAAGAAAAAAAGTGTAAAGAA
Source organism: Timema cristinae (assembly GCA_039000515.1). Taxonomy (NCBI): domain Eukaryota; kingdom Metazoa; phylum Arthropoda; class Insecta; order Phasmatodea; family Timematidae; genus Timema; species Timema cristinae. The sequence goes on along the minus strand of JBCFYV010000012.1, from coordinate 20,271,840 downwards.
TGGTTCATTTCTTTACCATTCACGAAATATGGTAAACAGGCTTGTCACTATTTTCTAAGTATAACTCCGTGATTTTTCCCCACTTTTCCAGATGTTGAGATAGTAGACAATAAACTTCACTTTTCAACCAAATTATTTAGTGTCTTTTTTAGAAGGGACACCTTGAAGTTTATGAGGAAATATAATCAGTAATTAAACAACGATTGTTTTAATGGGAGGTTCAAAAATCAAAAAACTTTCTCTATAAAGTTTGAACGCAAGTATTCCATATTATCAAATATTCCAGGATTTATTAGTTTTTGTTAAAGTTTTCTTATTTTTGTTCCAGAATTCTTGTTATATTTTTTTGTCTGTTGCCCAATATTTTTTAAAACTTAAATTTAATTTGGAAAAGGTACCCAGCTTAAACCAATGGTCCAAAAATTCTATTTTTTTGATAATCTAATTTCCAGTAGTTAAAGTTATGAGAGCGGTTTAATGATTTTGACAAATGAACTCATTTTAAAATGTTGATGATCCAGAATGTATGCTAAAAGTAGTCGAAATCTAGAATTTACTAATTTACCAGCTGTTATTCAAAGTCCATAATGGCTTTCTATAAACATTTCTTACTTAAATACCATAGAAATAAATTTAATATAATAGTATTTTTGGAACTAAATATTTCTTTGACTAAAATAAATATTCTAGTAGTTGGTGCTAAAAATAGAGTTATAGATTTGGGAAAAAGTTCTTACGTGATGTGAAGGGGAAAATTTCCAGATTTGATTCCAATTTTTACGATGAAAGCTGTCCATACAAAGTTGATATCCTTTGAGAGGTAATCTTAACTAGAAAGTTCAGTGAGGGCCTTATTTTTTCAGTAGTATTTGCAACAAATGGTTTTGAAAACATTTCAACATGAATCCGGGCCAAACATATGTTGCTAAGTTTTCCCTTAATCTTACTATCGTGTTATCATTCTCTTCCTTCACTGATGTGGTGCATGTAATTTTAAAATTACTAAATCTTAAGATTAATCTGATAATTTTCCCATGTGACAAATATAACTATCGATTGATTGCAAACATGTTTTGGTGAGTTACTTAAATCTTAAAAAAATTTAAATTTAAAAACTAAAAACTTAAAAAAAATACAAACGCAATCATTATTTTTATATTTATATTTATTTTTAAACACTCGAGGTAGGTATGGTCTGTATTTAAAAATTTATTTTCAGTTCAATTTACACAAACATTCTTATATTTATTTAACTGCTTTGTTGTGTCTAAATTTTTTTCTGGATGTTGGCAGAATCGCAAAGGTGTGCTTGAATCGTGAATAAGTTCTTTTTAAAACTGTTGAGTAGGACATTTGTACCTTTAAAGTAGCCCAAGTAGGTTTTGAAACAGATTACTCCCCAAAGTTAACGCACCCATTTTTATCTCTACGTTTGATTATAGATTAATCTTTGGGAAGGTGACGTCCGGGTGGAACGAGACGCAACAATCTTGGGACACCACTTTTGTCCAATCAAATGGGATTCCAAAGTATATAATTTTTATTATCATCTTACTTTTGGCACAAAAAATTTAGTAATGCTAGTGGTAACGCAAACTATAGCCCACCCTGATTTACATAGGAAGCCCTTATAGAAAACACATTTCTTGCGGCAAGCATTCTTAACATTTTATTTAAAATTTTAGATATAGATTAGTGTCGGTATAGGTATATTTTGAGGTTTTAACTCTAGGTCCGGAGTATTGTGAATTTTCTAAATGGTTTCCCAGTCTTCATTAAAAAATGTGTATACATTTTTTATGACCTATTCCTACTAAAATTAGAATAATCATCACATGCGTTTAACTCTAAATGGTTAGTGAGACGCATTACAAAAATATACCTCTTCCCCACATTTGTGTTATTAAAACCGTAACATGGAGAAGAAAAATATTTAATAGAAGATTAAATGCCAATATTATAGACATGACGAAGGATCCCCTTGTTTCTTTAAGCTACCTTTTCGGATTTATTCGATTCTTTTAGGTATGTATTCAATTTTTCCACTGACAGTCGGTTTAGCTTAATGCATAAAGTATTATGATTAAATTTATTTAGTAAAAACAAGAAAGAATAGGAGGAAATAAACCCAAATTTCATGGAGGGAGTGAGAAACCATTTAGTCCTAACTTGAAAATTAACACCCTATATTCTGGTCTCTATTTGAAGTAGCCCCACCAGCATAGACGGACAAAATGGTTCCATACCTAGACCACGTCGGGGTTGTATGTTGTTTGTACTCCTTCATAAAAATCCTTATAGAGACCACGTGCGGGTTTTAGTTTGTACTGATATTTTTGCCGTGTTCTCCTTCATGATATCCTTATAGAGACCACGTGCGGGGTTTGTTTGTATGTTGGGTACCTGGTATCCTTTATTAATTTTAATACACTGCGGGGTTTTAGTTGACTGGATTTTTTTTGAACGTTATACCCTTGGGGATGAATATCCTAAGAGAAATTTGGGGTTAGTTTTGAGAATGTCAAATTTACTTTAATAAGGGGAAAAAATTTAGGAGAAAACCCACCGTTAACGGAAAATTTAAATTTGTTCTTGGATATGTTCCTTTAAAATCCCTTTGGACTGATATCCCCTTTTAAAAACCACGTGCGGGGTTTATTTTATTTTTATAGTTGGTGTTCATCTTCGTTATGGAGTATCCTTATAGAAATTTTTTACTCCGGGGTTTATTTTTGTAAAAATGAAAATTTTGTTAAAAATTTTATTTTATGATTTTCCTTTTGAAACCAAATTCCGGGGTTTGTTTGTACATATAAAGTTGATGTAATTATTATTAAGGATTATCCTTATAAATTTCACGTGCTTTTAGTATTGACTTTGAATAGGGCTAGTATCCCTTTTTTAAAATATCTTATTATGGATGGTCCCTAGCTCCCGAGCTATTGGCAAATATATGTTTTTAAATTGATGTCTCGGAAATCGGGAGTTATTATTATGCTTTTTGATGAATACAAAGCCAATTTTGCCTGTAGAGACAATAAACGAGGTGAGATAGTTTGTGGTTTCGTTAGAAGAACTTAGTAGTTTAAAACATGGGTACTTGAAATTTTGAGTAAAGTTTCCTTTTTGACCCTAGACCAGAGAAAGAACAGAATTGTGTGAAATTCAACCTTTTATGAAATGAAAAAGGGGGGTCGAAAGTTTACAAAATTTACTGATCGTGCATATTTTGAAATAGTGGATATATAGACTTGAAAAATGAATGTTTCTTTATAGAATTAGGTGAGCAATATTTAGGTTTTTTCAAATTTCATCATTTAAAGGAGTTTAAAGGGGAAAAAAAATGGGTAGTAAATTCTATGTCCTCCAATCAAGATAAAATTTGATATATCTGGGGGTTTATCGGGTCGCGTAATACTACTGTGACATAAGTTTATGTACAGCATCCACACGATGGGTCCCGAGGTAAAAGGAGAAAAGAGGGTGGGATGTTCAAGACAATCAAAACTTTATAAATAACTACTTTACGTGGTGATAGAAGATTGAAATTTTGCAGACAACAAATGGGACCACTCCAAATAATTATAAAAGAATGAACATTTTTTTTTATAAGTGGGACCCTGGGAAATAAGGAAGGGGATATAAACAGAATAAAAACCTTTTATGCTAGCTAGAAAATTTAAATTTGACAGTCAGTTAGGATGTCAACTCCAAAAAACCACATGTCTTAAAAATGGAAATTGCTAGATGAAAGTTGGAAAAAATGTGCTTAAATATTTACAAAACTAATAGAAACAACTAATTCCTGTGTGGTAGAAGATTGAAATATATAAGTAAGTCAAAGGGACATGTCAAATTACCATAATTCTGTACATTTTAAATTTTAAATGGGACCATGGAAACAGGGAGGGGTAGGTGGTTATAAAAATAAAAACAACTTTTAACTGTGATAGAATATTTAAATTTGGCAAGTAGATAGAAGGACCTTTCAAAATAACCCAAAAAATCTTAATATTTGAAATTTATAAGCGGGAGTTGAAGAAATGGTAGGGGAAAGGGCCGGGCTCAACATTTACAGAAATTATTACATTTAAATACTTTTTGTGCAGTAGAGAACTTAAAATCAAGTGATATTTAATTTTTCCTAACACAAACGAGGTGTTGAAAGAGTGTAATTGGACAAAACATTACGATCTTTTTGTTGTGTGATCCAAAAAGTGCGTTTAGGGGGATAAGCTTCATTTTCAAACTTGATTAAGACCGATTTGTTAACTCTCATTGCACGTCAGTATAAAAAAATGTTGAAAATAATCATTCCAGTGCTTAAAATAAGAAGTTATTACCGACATCAAATATATACTTAGGAAACGCTTTTCATTGTATTATCCATGCATTTAACATTTTTTCTAGTTAATAAAGTAGCATATGACTTGTATATTTTACTTTAATTTGACAACAAAATGTAAAAAATAAATGCAACCTTTAAAACATAGGTATTTAATTTTAATTACTGATATATTTTGTGCACCATCTCTTACTTCCCATTACAGCTATCCGCGTATTTACTCCAATGGATTAGGAATGAGGAAGGTACGATATTTAGGGAATGTGCCCGTATTTGCGTTGAAGTAGAATATAAAGAATTTTAGGAAAAACACTCTCACTACACACGATCGGGGTAAGAACCCTGAAATCCCAGCTATTTGCAGTACAGTCTAATTAAAAAGTGAATCCTAAATAATTGTGACCGCAGAAGCTGGTCACAAAACATTTAATAATTCTTTTACAAGTTCACTTACAACACTGCGTGTCACTTACTTTTAAACACTGTAGAAGCCTAGCATAATTGGCATAGGGTATTTGGGTCCAACATTCAATTATTTGAAAAGTTTTGTTCATTGAAAGAGGAAGAGGCGGGAAAAGAAATTACCGGATACTGAACTTAGCTATTGTAGATCTACTCGGAGAGAAAAACATCAACTTTTAGCTCTAACACTCTGTCTTTCTGATGAGAAACTTTTTGCAAGTGAGCTGTTTTAAGAAATTCTCAATTGGAAGCGCTGTTTTCACTGTGTATTTTAAGTTCTACTTTACGTGAGGGGTGCAGCAAATCTACCGTAAGGTTGTTTCTCTGTTATTTCCTTACTTGTGACCAACCCTCACCAGGAGAAGACAAAATATAACATGTTTTTGCTTGTTGAAGACACATGAAATTAGCCTATAAACATGACCTAGCCTCACCAAGGAGAAGAAAAAATAGACCTAGTTATTGTTTTTGAAGACATATGAAACTATCCCCACCAAGGAGAAGACAAAATAGACCTAGTTATGGTTTGTAGAAGACATATGAACATAGCCTCAACAAGGAAAAGACAAAATAGACCTATATTATTATTTGTTGAAGACATATGAACATAGACTCACAAAGGAGAAGAAAAATTGACCTAGTTATTGTTTGTTGAAGACATATGAACCTATCCCCACCAAGGAGAAGACAAAATAGACTTAGTTATGGTTTGTTGAAGACATATGAACATAGCCTCAACAAGGAAAAGACAAAATAGACCTAGTTATTGTTTGTTGAAGACATATGAACATAGCCTCACAAAGGAGAAGAAAAATTGACCTAGTTATTGTTTGTTGAAGACATATGAATCTATCCCCACCAAGGAGAAGACAAAATTGACCGAGTTATTGTTTGTTGAAGACATATGAACATACCCTCACCAAGGAGAAGACAAAATAGAACTAGTTATTGTTTGTTGAAAAACTATGAACCTATATCCAACAAAGAGAACCCAAAATAGACCTAGTTTTTGTTTGTTGAAGACATATGAACCTAGCCTCACCAAGGAAAAGACAAAATAGACCTAATTATTGTTTGTTGAAGACATATGAACCTATCCCCACCAAGGAGAAGACAAAATAGACTTAGTTATGGTTTGTTGAAGACATATGAACATAGCCTCAACAAGGAAAAGACAAAATTGACCTAGTTATTGTTTGTTGAAGACATATGAACCCATCCCCACCAAGGAGAAGACAGAATAGACCTAGTTATTGTTTGTTGAAGACATATGAACATAGCCTCACAAAGGAAAAGAAAAATTGACCTAGTTATTGTTTGTTGAAGACATATGAATCTATCCCCACCAAGGAGAAGACAAAATAGACCTAGTTATTGTTTGTTGAAGACATATGAACATACCCTCACCAAGGAGAAGACAAAATAGAACTAGTTATTGTTTGTTGAAAAACTATGAACCTATATCCAACAAAAAAAACCCAAAATAGACCTAGTTTTTGTTTGTTGAAGACATATGAACCTAGCCTCACCAAGGAAAAGACAAAATAGACCTAATTATTGTTTGTTGAAGACATATTAACCTATCCCCACCAATGAGAAGACAAAATAGACTTAGTTATGGTTTGTTGAAGACATATGAACATAGCCTCAACAAGGAAAAGACAAAATTGACCTAGTTATTGTTTGTTGAAGACATATGAACCCATCCCCACCAAGGAGAAGACAAAATAGACCTAGTTATTGTTTGTTGAAGACATATGAACATAGCCTCACCAAGGAAAAGACAGAATAGACCTAATTATTGTTTGTTGAAGACATATGAACATAGCCTCACAAAGGAAAAGAAAAATTGACCTAGTTATTGTTTGTTGAAGACATATGAACCTAGACCCACCAAGGAGAAGACAAAATAGACCTAGTTATTGTTCGTTGAAGACATATGAACATACCCTCACCAAGGAAAAGACAAAATAGAATTAGTTATTGTTTGTTGAAGACATATGAACATAGCCTCACCAAGGAAAAGAAAAAAAATTCCTAGTTATTGTTTGTTGAAGACATATGAACATAGCCTCACCAAGGAAAAGACAAAATAGACCTAGTTATTGTTTGTTGAAGACATATGAACATAGCCTCACAAAGGAGAAGAAAAATTGACCTAGTTATTGTTTGTTGAAGACATATGAACCTATCCCCACCAAGGAGAAGACAAAATAGACCTAGTTATTGTTTGTTGAAGACATATGAACATACCCTCACCAAGGAGAAGACAAAATAGAACTAGTTAATGTTTGTTGAAGACATATGAACATAGCTTCACCAAGGAGAAGACAAAATATACCTAGTTATTGTTTGTTGAAGACATGTGAACATACCCTCACCAAGGAGAAGACAAAATAGACCTATTTATTGTTTGTTGAAGACATATGAACATACCCTCACCAAGGAGAAGACAAAATAGACCTAGTTATTGTTTGTTGAAGACATATGACCATAGCTTCACCAAGGAGAAGACAAAATAGACCTAGTTATTGTTTGTTGAAGACATATGAACATAGCCTCACCAAGGAGAAGACAAAATAGACCTAGTTATTGTTTGTTGAAGACATATGAACATAGTCCACCAAGGAGAAGACAAAATATACCTAGTTATTGTTTGTTGAAGACATATGAGACATACCACCAAGAGAAGACAAAATAACTAGTTATTGTTTGTTGAAGACATATGAACATACCCACCAAGAGAAGACAAAATAGACTTAGTTATTGTTTGTTGAAGACATATGAACATACCTCACAAGGAGAAGACAAAATATACCTAGTTATTGTTTGTTGAAGACATATGAACATACCCTCACCAAGGAGAAGACAAAATAGAACCTAGTTATTGTTTGTTGAAGACATATGAACATAGCCTCACCAAGGAGAAGACAAAATAGACTATAGTTATTTTTGGTTGAAGACATATGACCTATTCACCCACCAAGGAGAAGACTAAATAGACCTAGTTATTGTTTGTTGAAGACATATGAACTATCCCCAACAAGGAGAAGACAAAATAGACCTAGTTATTGTTTGTTGAAGACATATGAACATACCCTCACCAAGGAGAAGACAAAATAGACCTAGTTATTGTTTGTTGAAGACATATGAACATAGCCTCACCAAGGAGAAGACAAAATATACCTAGTTATTGTTTGTTGAAGACATTTGAGCCTATACCCACCAAAGAGAGGACAAAATAGATCTAGTTATTGTTTGTGAAGACATATGAATATACCCCACCAAGGAGAAGACAAAATATACTTAGTTATTGTTTGTTGAAGACATATGAACTAGACCCAACAAGGAGAAGACAAAATAGACTAGTTATTGTTTGTTGAAGACATATGAACATACCCTCACCAAGGAGAAGACAAAATAGACCCAATTATTGTTTGTTGAAAAACTATGAAACTATACCCAGCAAGGATTACCCAAAATAGACCTAGTTATGGTTTGATGAAGACATATGAACATATCCCCAACAAGGAGAAGACAAAATAGATCTAGTTATTGTTTGTTGAAGACATTTGAGCCTATACCCACAAAGAGAAGAAAAATAGACCTAGTTATTGTTTTTTGAAGACATATGAACATACCCTCACCAAGGAGAAGACAAATAGACCTAGTTATTGTTTGTTGAAGACATATGAACATAGCTTCACCAAGGAGAAGACAAAATATAACCTAGTTATTGTTTGTTGAAGACATTTGAGCCTATACCACCAACAGAAGACAAAATATATCTAGTTATTGTTTGTTGAAGACATATAAACATACCCTCACAAGGAGAAGCAAAATAGACCTAGTTATTGTTTGTTGAAGACATATGAACATACCCACCAAGGAGAAGACAAAATATACCTAGTTATTGTTTGTTGAAGACATATGAACATAGCCTCACAAAGGAGAAGAAAAATTGACCTAGTTATTGTTTGTTGAAGACATATGAACCTATCCCACCAAGGAGAAGACCAAATTGACCTAGTTATTGTTTGTTGAAGACATATGAACCTATCCCAACAAGGAGAAGACAAAATAGACCTAGTTATTGTTTGTTGAAGACATATGAACATAGCCTCACAAAGGAGAAGAAAAATTGACCTAGTTATTGTTAGTTGAAGACATATGAACCTATCCCCACAAAGAAAGACAAAATAGATCTAGTTATTGTTTGTTGATGACATTGAATACCCTCACAAGGAGAAGACAAAATAGACCTAGTTATTGTTTGTTGAAGACATTTGAGCCTATACCCACAAAATAGAAGACAAAATAGATCTAGTTATTGTTTGTTGAAGACATATGAACATACCCTCACCAAGGAAAAGACAAAATAGACCTAGTTATTGTTTGTTGAATACATTTGAGCCTATACCCACCAAAGGAGAAGACAAAATAGATCTAGTTATTTTTGTTGAAGACATATGAACATACCCTCACCTAGGAGAAGACAAAATAGTACTAGTTATTGTTTGTTGAAGACATATGAACATAGCCTTACAAGGAGAAGACAAAATAGACCTAGTTATTGTTTGTTGAAGACATATGAACCTATCCCACCAAGGAGAAGAAAAAATAGACTAGTTATTGTTTGTTTAAGACATATGAACATAGCCTCATAAAGGAGAAGAAAAATATACCTAGTTATTGTTTGTTGAAGACATATGAACCTATCCCATCAAGGAGAAGACAAAATAGACCTATTTATTGTTTGTTGAAGATCATATGAACATAGCCTCACCAAGGAAAAGACAAAATAGACCTAGTTATTGTTTGTTGAAGACATTTGAGCCTATACCCACCATGAAATGACAAAATAGATCTAGTTATTGTTTGTTGAAGACACATGAACCTTTCCCCACACAAGCGAAAGCAAAATAGACCTAGTTATGGTTTGTTGAAGACATATGAACCTAGACCCAACAAGGAGAATACAAAATAGACCTAGTTAGTGTTTGTTGAAGACACACGAACCAAGCCTCACCAAGGAGTAGACAAAATATACCTAGTTATTGTTTGTTGAAGATACATGAACCTAGCCCCACCAATAAAAATAAAATAGTCATAGCTATTGTTTGTCACAACATTATTAAATTAAAGCATTGGGACAGTATGATTCTACTCCACAAACTCTTGTATTTAAAACATGAACACACTCTTTGTGAACTCATAGTATTTTTTGTACAATATTCCAAAGAAACGTAGTAAGGTAAATTTATCAATTAATATAAATCTACCATTATGTTGATTCAATATATTTGTTACTCTTTAATTTATAACTTGGGTTATACATCCAAATATTATACAACAATGAGCTAAGACCTGCCGGTGTCACTACAAATCGTTTAAATTAAAAATGTTAATAATATAGATTAAAATAAATAGTATAACATGATCACGCAAACTTTCTCGTATGATATATTATGACGTTGAAGAAAAGTTTCAAAAATAGGTTTTAGTAAACTACACTTAAGTAAGTTTCCTCATAAAACAAACACATAATTTTTTTTATCGCCGTATCTTTTTTCTCTTTAGGTTAGACGCATATTGTATTAATTAAAGATAAGGAAGTTTGAAGACATAGGAAGTGTACTTTCACTTGCATGGAGGGAGAACGGAAAAGCATTTGAGGATAACCACCATTAATAAACTGAACCATGGTTCAAACCCTGATCTCTCTTTAATTGGGAGTTTAGTCTATTGGAGGAGTGACGCCTTAGACCATGTGGACACTGAGCCACTGAAGCAGGTCACATATTTTTCTTATTTTCAATAAACATTTATTATTTACACATTTTAAATAAAACTGTTCAAATATTTTTTTAGCAAATTTCAAATTTTAAACTTAATTTATTTATAAGCTACCAAAAAGTATTAGTAATTTGTAAAAATAACGTTTTATTATTTATCATGAAACAATTTCACATATACCTATTTTAAACACAATTTTCATAGTCAATTTTGAAAAAAATTCAAATTTTCTTCAATGTCTATCGAATAAACTACCCCAAAATTAATTTATTTTAGAAAAATAAAGATACGATATTATTTACCGTGTAAAGTATTCACCCGATACACATATTTTTACTAATCTTGTTGTAGATATTTAAAAAAAATAAGTAAAATTTTACAAACATCAGTTATCAGTAAACTATCCTTAAACAAATTTTCACCTCAAAAACAAGCACATAATGTCAAACCCTTCCCAGATAACCATTTGGAACCAAATTGTTAGAGCCATTTCTATAATATTTAAATTTTTTTATAAATCAGTCATCATTAAAATATCCATAGACGAGTTTTTACTCCATAAACATTTATAGAGCGTTATTTGTCACACCACATAATCTCCAGCTATACATTTCAAACAATATTGTTTTCTAAATTTTTTATCTAATGAATTATCTTTCAATGAATTTTTGCCCCAAAACTAGTGACACTGTATTATTTGTCATGTCAAACAAATCATAGATATGCATTATAAACAAAATCATTGGTGCCATTAAATAGATTGAAATTAAAAAAAAAATACTCATTAATAAAAATAAATTTAATTTGAGCGCTAGGTTCAAAATAAAAGTCTGTAATATATAAATATCAAGTTTGAACAAAATCTACTTAGCCATTTAGGATCCGTGGCCAGGGACCGATAGACAGGTCACAAAGACAGAATAATGTAATTTTTTTTTGTTTTTTCTTATTTCGGGTTTGCATATTAGGTTAAAAATTCATCATCGTTTTCCAATTAATGTCCATTTTGAAAACGACGAATCAACTACTATTAAAGCCACAGATTCAAATAGAATATTAATTTATACAAGTTCAAGTTTTTAAATTGTGTAACAAGCTTAATGCCTCCTAACCAGAAACCTTGGGAGATCTAGTTATTTTCGGTGACCTGGTGGTCTAGGGGTAAGGTGTCAGACTTCTGTGCTGGGGTCCGGGGTTCAATCCTCGGCCCGGCACAGATTTATCTGATTACCAAACCCTTCCTTCATCTCTGACAAGACATCTTGTGAATGTGGGGAATGCCAGATCGCCACCGTGGTTCGGATTCCACGTTAAACTGTAGGTCCTTCATTTCATCTCACAATCACCCTACCACTACACATTAGCGTAAGTGCGTATAACCCGAACGGGTAGTAAGACGCGGTGCTAATAATAATAATAATAATAATAATAATAATAATAATAATAATAATAATAATAGTTATTTTCCTTAACAAAGCTGATTCCTGACATTTCCCGGTTCTTAATTTTCAGAACACTTTTTAAATACATTATACAATAGTCGTACAAAAATACTGCGCCTTTGATACTTACATAATACAAATAATTACATTAGTACAAGTACCAGATACATAGTATTATATAATTATCCTAATTAAATAAGTACACAATCTATATACATGTAAATATGTATAAATATATAGTTTGATTGCTAAATACTATTATAAACATATAGAGGCCTAATAGTCACAATTCATAATATGTTTTGAGATTCAATATGGTGAGGAATGTGGGGAATGCCAGGCCTCCACCGTGGTTCGGATTCCACGTTAAATTGTAGGTCCTTCATTTCATCTCACAATCACCCTACCATTACACATTAGCGTAAGTGCGTATAACCCGAACGGGTAGTAAGACGCGGTGCTAATAATAATAATAATAATACGGTGAGGACTGCGAGCATACTGACACTCAACTTACATACGCATTTCGGTCCTAGTAAAATAAACAGCATTTCACATTTAAATTAACATTTGCTACATATTAGGCGTCACTTTAGTTATTATTTGCTTGAAATATTTTTAGTTGCGAACGTTAAATTATTAAACTATCACAATTAAGCGTCTAAATATAGGAACTAAAAACTCCAAGAACTTTAACGTCACACACAGATAAGAAACTCATAATTGACATTATTTACTAAACAATAATTTAAAAATATAATAATATGAAATATTAAAACATTCATATTTGACTCTTAAGACTAGAACTTACTTTAAATATGTCTTTCAATATATTCTATAAGAACTTTAGCTACGACTATAATATAACATGTATCCACGCCAAGTGAGTCGCTCATCGAATACGAATCGAATTATGAGATCATTATATTATTAACTATCTATCATTGTGTTATCTATGAACAGTAGAGCCGTGACAAACAATATCTGCCAACAAACACTCATACACAAATGAACTTAGAACTACACTTGTGTTTGGGAGAGCCGCATACAAATATCTTGCGCAAGAGTATTTGGGCTTCAATGACCACACTGAAAAACATACTGAGTGGAGATGTCTCTGAGTGAGGTATCTGCTAAAATTAGGTTTATTTAGGTACACTAGAGCATTGATAATCCAAATCAATTGAGGTAGAAGTCACCTGGATTAAGTGAAAATCAGGATTAGAGAAGCAATGGTTGCCCTAAAAAAAGTTTGAAAACAAATAAGTGAAAAATGTAATTATATGGGTCTATAGGTAGTTGCGATTAAAATAAGTAAAAAAAATCACCATAACTATAAGGAGACAATTACATATTTTATTCATCGATATCAGTTCTAAACCTTTCTATTCTCACTGCACCCTTGGTGAAAGAGATTAGAATCTCCTTTCTATTCTCACGGCACCCTTGGTGAAAGAGATTAGAATCTCCATTCTATTCTCACGGCACCATTGGTGAAAGAGATTAGAGTCTCCTTTCTATTCTCACGGCACCATTGGTGAAAGAGATTAGAATCTCCTTTCTATTCTCACGGCACCCTTGGTGAGAGAGATTAGAATCTCCTCTCTATTCTCACGGCACCCTTGGTGAAAGAGATTAGAATCTCTTTTCTAGGCTAACGGCACCATTGGTGAAAGATGATTTGAATCTCCTTTCTATTCTCACCGCACCTTGGTGAAAGAGATTAGAATATCCTTTCTATTCTCACGGCACCCTTGGTGAGAGAGATTAGAATCTCCTTTCTATTCTCAAGGCACCCTTGGTGAGAGAGATTAGAATCTCCTTTCTATTCTCACGGCACCCTTGGTGAGAGAGATTAGAATCTCCTTCTATTCTCAAGGCACCCTTGGTGAAGGGGAAATTTGAATTTCCTTTCTAGTCTAAGGCACCCTTGGTGAAAGAGATTAGAATCTCTTTCTTTTATTGAAAATTTCATAACTTTTTATTTCACATTGTTTTATTTTTTTATACCACATGTAGAATTAGAATTTGCTAAATATTCATAGCATTATTTTTTAAAATTATTATTTTTTAAGTAAAATTTAATACATAGAAATAAATAACTCATTTTATATTTTGAATAATTAAATAAAAAATTAAAATTTTATATCACTTCTTATATTTATTGAAAGTTTAAAATAAAAAAACACTGTAAAAAATTAGATATACTAAATTAAAAAATAGTTGGAAAATCATATAAACAACGGAACATAGCCTAACAATGTAGTAACTGAAAGTTAACAACACCACAAAATGTTATATAATCAAAGGAAACCATTATTGCCTCACGTTCGTTCGTGGCAAGTGTAATTCAAGAAACTTTAAAACAAAACTCTTTTGTTCCTCCTTCATTATTTGGATGATAATTATATTCACAAGATCCCCCTCAAATCTTGCGGCACCCGTGATCTGCGCACTCGAGGCGGCACACTGGTCGAGAATTCCTGTTTCAAATGGACTAAAGGCAATAACTTTGTCAACATTATAATTTAATTAAATGACTGCTTTATAATATATTTATTAATGACACTCATTGTGGATATTGATATTTAAAACTGGCAAGAGAGTTTATTGATAGTAACTAAGAAGTCAGGGTTTGAATCACAGCAGTAGCAAGGCATGACTAATTAAAACTGTTACAGATTCCTATGCCTATACATATGCTATATGTGGTATCATGATCAGCAATATGCTATAATATTATTTCAATGTTTACGTTAGTGTTTTATTTCGTAATAAACGTTTATATCTTGTGGTGAAAAATTAAAAGAAAAGATAATGTTTATATAAATTATAATTTTCTCTGTGTCTAATATCAGTGTATTCTTAATCTTGTTTACATAAACAACTGTTAAAATTGTGCTATTTGTTGGGCGCCACTCTTAGGATCTAGGATAAAAATAATAATCAAAAAGAAAAACATTTACCTTGGCCACAGACAAAGAAATAACAGATACCCAGCCTTACGGGAGATTTGTTGCTCTCCTCGAGTGGTAAAACTTAAAATATCCAGTGATAACAGCGTTCCAAGTGGGAATTCTTTAAAACAAGCTCACTTGCAAAATGTTCCTCTTGAGAAAGACCAGCTGAGAGCTAAGAGCTGCCTTCTCTCAAGTACAATATCAGGTAGCGGTAATCCCTTACCCGCCTCACCCCCCTTTCATCGACCAAAACTTTTCAAAAGTAAGCGACACGCTGTCTTGGAAATGCACGTGTAAATGAATTATTAAATATTTTGTGACCAGCATCTGCGGTCACAATTATTTGGAATTCACTTTTTCATTAAACTGAATTTGAAATTACTGGGATATCAGTGTCCGAATCCCGATCGGGTGTAATAGGAGTGTTTTTTTCTTAAAATATTCATAATTCTATTTCAACGCAAAGTCGGGCAAATTTACCAAAAAAAATTCCCTTCCTTATTCCTTTTCCATTGGAGTAAATACGCGGATAGCTGTATTGGGAGGTAAGACAAAGTGCACAAAATATATCAGTAAATTAAAGTTAAATACTTAAGTTATAAAGTTGCATTTATTTTTACATTTTGTTGTCAAATTAATATAAACAAAATATTCATGTGATACGCTACATTATTAACTAAACAAAAAGTTAATAGCATTGAAAATACTATATTGTTCGAATTAATTGGAACAAAGGGAAAAAAATCGATTTTTTCTAAAACCTTAGCTTTTAATCATTACACTCCTTAAGTAGACTGATAAATCTCTATATTAGTACGAAGTTGATCTCCTTTTGCAGAAATGACCTCTTCAACACGTCTTGGTATTGACTCCACTAGTGTAGCGCACATGTTCTTGACTTCATCATCATGGAACCACACTTGTATAGAACTTTTTATTATTTGTTCTGTTGTCGTGCAATTCATCTTAGCTAAGCGATTCTTGAGAATATGCCATAAGTTCTCAATGGGATTTAGGTCTGGTGAATTACCAGGCCAATCAAGCACTTTTATTTTATTTTCCCGCATAAAAGTCTGGACCAATTTCGAAGTGTGACAAGGAGCCAAGTCATGTTGAAATGTTTCATCAAATGTTTTCATAAATGGAACAATCCTACTGCGTAATATTTTATAGTATTTAATAACTGTCATTCTTAACGATTACAACATATTTTAGCTAAATTTAATTTTGGGGACTTCCTTGGCTTAGGGGTTTTATTAATCATTATATTCCAACATTCATAGCTAGTTCAAATAAAATTGACGGTTTTGAATAATATGAGATTTCATTGCTTGGACCAAACTTAGGCTTTAATTTATTAAAAATTATCAGTAATAGTTTTATATTCTGCCTTTCTAAATTGAAGAATTGAAGGGCATTTGTAACAATACTGCATTCAACTTAAGAACTTTTTCTGCATTTTGTGAGCTAGAGATAGCTATCAAAATTGGGCTGTAGACGGAATTTGTCAATCATATAAAGTGCATATAATATATATATAAAGAAAAATACTTGAAAACATAATAAGATATACAATAGAAAAAATCTTCCTTCATCTCTAATAAGGGGGAAATTTACAAATGTCTGTACATTTTATGAATTTCTATTGCATTAGGTAAAATAGAATTACGATTACTCCTTAAAACTTATAATCATGTGATTGATGATATATGGTAGCAATACAATAAAGTTAATAATACAATAATTGTATATATATATAATGATTATCTAAAAGATTTTTGGAACGCTAGTAATTTAAACTTTTACATTTTAAATTTGATAACATATCGTTTTCCTTGTACAGATTGTCTGTCCAACGCATAGCAATCACAATTTCAAGAAAGGATCTTGTATTTGTTATTGTTACTGTACCTTGTTGAACTTTTTTTTTTTCTTGTTGAAGTTTTGTCATCTTATCCAAAACATCATTAATTTAATTCTAATTTGTTATTTTATTGGAAATTTAACAAATTTGGCTTTCTCGTATAAAAGTTGACATCCGTGAGTTTTCATCAAGAATTTTAGATATTTTTTGGGGGTACAGGAATTATTTTAAAATGTAAAAATAAATTTTAACAGAGTGATTTCTAGCATACACATACCTGAAATTTGAAATCCCAAAAGATGGGGTACATCCGACTTTGTAACACATTGGGTGACCTGGCGGTCACGGGCAAGGTGTCAGACTTCTGTGTGGGGGTCTGGGGTTCAATCCTCGGTCCCGGCACAGATTTGCCTGATTGCCAAACCCTTCCTTATCCTACAACAAGACGTGTATTAATCACAACTTGTGAATGTGTGTGTTGCCAGGCCTCACCGTGGTTCGGATCCCACGTTAAACTGTAGGTCCTCCATTTCATCTCACAATCACCCTAACATTAGACATTAGCGTAAGTGCGTATAAACCGAACGGGTAGTAGACAAGGTGCTAATAATAATAATAATAATAATAATAATATAATAAAATAATAATAATAATAATAATTTAATAATAATTAAACATTCAAATTATATCAGAATAATTTAAAAATTTATTATTAGTTATGTTAGATTGTGTATCTGGATTGTTAATCGAATAAACAACGCAATTTAAAATATCTATAAATATCAGAAATGTTCATTTTGAAATGTAGTAATTTACTATAGTCTATTTAATAAATAACTACCAACTTTCAAAGCTTTTAACTGAAGAAAAATATTTTCCTGTATGCTTGGTATTATTATTTTTCTTTAGTATTTCATCTTTAAGAAATAAAAAAAAAGTTAATCTTTGGGACCCGCGGGGTAAAGAGAATACATCAAGCCTCAAAGAAGCATCATTCTCTGGAGCCGGGACATGGTGGTTTGACCACGACCGATAACGTCAGACACCTGAGAACGCTCATGCTTTCTTATCTATTCGGAGCCAACAAAATGATTAATGATATGCTAGAACTTTCGCTAAGCTGTCACTGAAAGTTAAAGATAAAATACACTCCATTTAAACTGAAAGGTAGCAATTACACTATTCCCTATCTTATTAGATTCACCAGAATGGAATATTTTGGGGGCATTTAATTTTTTCTATATGTGGCATTAACTGAATGGTGTTTAAGTGTTACAAAGTATTTTTTTATTATAGATTCGGTAAAAATGAATACTTTATTTCGTAATTTAAAAAATGGTTTGTGTGTTTGTATGGTGTGTGTAGTGTTTGTTGTATTAATATTATGAAATTACTAGTATACTGCAGTAGTATTACTAAATATTATTTGTACATTTACCAAGATAATTCAACATCAGTTTAAAAAAACTATTCTTGATTTTTTACATCTTGGTATTTATTGACTTGAATCACCAAAATAATATTTAATTTAACTTATTTTAAAGGTGTTTGGATTTACAATCTTATACATATATTTGATAGTGAAAATATAAATGATTACAAAGCCATATCTGGTTGAAACGTTATTTTATTTGGCTAGTTTTTACAGGCTACACATATATATCTACACACAGATATATTATGTAGTTGTATATATATGTACTATATGTAGACATATATAAAAATTACCCAAATAAAACTAATGTGTTCAACCAGATATGGCTTTGTAATAATTTATACTTTCAGTATCAAATATATGTAGAGGTTTTTGTAGTCCAAACACTTTCAAATAAGTTTTATTATTTATATATATATATACATTTTTCTTTTAAACTTATTTTGTTGGTTAGCACTTATCAATTTATCAGCTATGGCTCCGGTCTAGACGACATTTACAATATACTAGTGTATAAGACTGTCTGCCACAGGTAAAAGAAACTTGAGTAATTAAAATGATACATATCTTTTCAAAATAATCTGAAAAACTTAAACCCTTATTTTAATTCATGAAAGGTCTCAAAAGAAAAAAGAAATACTGAAAGAATTCAAAAGAACAATTTTATAAAAAAATCCGCTTTGTTAGAGTCTGTCCTGTGGTCTAAACTAAATATGTGCAGAGTTTCAGATTTTTGGATTATGTAGGGGCTTCTAGGGAGTGTGGAAAGACACACATACACATTAGGAAGTTATATATAAAGATTGGGAAAATGATCTATTTCCCATCACAACAATTTGACTGCTCTCTTTTCACGTTTGAGGAATTTTAGTTCAAATACTAATAAAAAAAAAACTATGGATATTTAAACATAATGCAAAATCCAAAATCTAGATTACCGTTACACTTAGATTATATGATTTTTTTTATCAACATAATCAACCTTACTGAGATTTTGGTTCATAGATACAACTTTTAGGAACATAGTGCTATTTTTAAGACTTTTTTTCTGTCAAGAGATATCATGTTGACGTGTGTGCTGTAAAGAAAAATACAGATACATTTAAATATGTGCCTATGATTTACCTTGTGAAATTATGGTAGAAAAATCAATATAAATACAAAATAATGTCTTAATTTAGTTGGCAATTAATAAGTGATATAGTTTGATAAGCTTAGTTAGAAATTATGTTTGAATTCAACATAGCATTAATCCAAACCTCAATATTTTAAGGTTTTTTATGGTCCCATATTATCTTGATTTAAATTAAGGTGTTTTGCATCTACAACCACCATGTTAAAAATAAAAATATGTTTTTGTGGCAGTTTTATTATTGAATAAGCACAATAAGAAGAATATAAACTATCTGTGATTATGATTTCCTTATAACTTTATACTAATAATTAATTTAAGTTTCCACCAAACTTATATAACATAGACACTAGTATGGGCAACCATATTTTTATTTTTATCGTTACCTTTCACACCATGGCTATTGTAAGGCCCATTACTTTTTATTATTTTTGTTTATTATAATTATAATAATTTTAATCATCATCATCTCATCTATAATTACTAAACTAAGCATTTGCGAACCTTCAAAATCTCGAATCATAATATTAGGCCTACTAATATTCGGATTCGATTCAAAACTTTGAATCTTAATATTGAAAGATTAAGATTCGAATCACATTTCGAATCTAAATAAACCTTATATTTGGATTCAATAGGCTTAACTCAAAATTAGAGTCTATAATTCATAGTTTCTTAACAAATTAATATAATCAGACCGGAAATCAGTTGCAAGTTGTTTGTAGCATTGGATATATATATATATGTGTTTTTTTTAAAATTAGCGAGGGCTCACTTTTATATATTATATATATATATATTTATTCAAATCACTTTACACTATGAATAGAAAGTGGTGTGGTTTTTATTTTATTTTTAAACTTTTGATATTAGTGCTATTTATGACATTGGTTTTTTTTAATGAACCTAAAATGTGTATAAAATTTTATAAACTATATTATTACTAGATAGGTCTCGTAAACTTAAAGTAAAATATTCAAAATTGATACGTTTTCAAACATTATAATATTATTAATAAATAAGGAAAGGAAACTTTAAATGTTCAATTTGAAAAGTAAATAATGTTTTGTGGAAAAAGCTCCAAGTCAAGATAAGATTAATTAAGTTATATTCAATTTATCTTACCCGCTTGGTCTAACACGCCTAATCTCAAGTTGGACTAAAGTGCTGAGGACGAGGTGCTTGGATTTTGATCCCGGTTGTGTGGAATGATGGAGTTTTTCTTTAATGGTTTTCCACTCTTTATCCACGCAATTGCGGGTGCACTTCATCTAAAATAAGCCTTCTTAATACCCAACCCATTAGTGTAATTAATGCCTAGGCGTATAACTTGAACAGGTAGTAAGACACGGTGCTATAAAGAAAATATTATCTTGTCTACTTGACTTAGAGCCTTTTCTATACTCGTATAACATCAAGTTACTTTTCAAATATGACATTTAAAGTTTTCTCTCCTTATTTATTAACCTTAAATTTCTGCTTACCAACAAAAAACCATGAGCATAATTAAAATTGTCATATTACGTTTAAACCTATAGTAAATTATTCGATTCAGATCTGTACATATTTTAAAAATAAAACATTTGACAAAAAATAATTTTAAACATGCCATTCAATTTGGACAAGACTCAAATTTTTTTTCAGGCATAGAGATTCGATTCGGGTTCGAGTAAGTTAGCCAAAATTTGGATTCGATCAGAAATAGAAAATGGTAAATTCGCACAGGTTTAAATTATTACTATTTTGACGCGTTTAATCCTTCGGCAGGGCCAATATTGTATTAGTTTTGTGCTTCAAAACAATGATGCTTGGCCACATAAAATATTCTCTAGAGTGCACAAATGTTCATTTTTGAGCACATATGAGCACAAACATAGCACAATGGAACGGCTGGAATGGAAATTTGTTATGTTGTGTTTTTCAATATGTGACAGACTATCTTGAGCTCAAGCTAGAGGAACTGTATCCACACTTGCGTAGAGGGTGAATAGAAAACCATTTAGGAATATCACCCTCAATATACCCGATAGAGATTCGAACCTCGATCTTTCCATCATCAGCAGTCTAGTCTATTGTGTAAGTGATTCCTTTGACCATGCGGCCACCGAAGCGGATGAAACCAGATTTAAGGTCTACTATTTCTACACTCGTCCTGATTCTCAACTAGTTTATTTCTACTTTCTGGACACGCAATTTGCATAGAGTAGATTGAATTCCCACGGTAAATGTGCTTATTTAGTTTTGTTGTCCTTAATCAGGCTGGTAAATACGAAGAATAACATGACCATTACATTTGTGTCACCGCTTTATGGAACGCACCTAATGTATAATGAAATTAAAGAGGGAACTGGTTTAGACCCCTGACAATATTTGAATCGACTATTTTAGAATCCTTACACTCGCACTAGTGGCCGTGCCAACTAGGGCGTTAAATTCCTTTTGCATTTGGACGCTGTTAGCCGTCTGGGCTAAAGGTGAAATGGTAGATGTTGCGAGATAAGAGTAGTTTTTTGCAATTTTTTTATATAAAAATAAAATCGGTGAAATAAATCAAATCTTTTCCTAGTAGAAACCTAGATTTAAATTATATTCACATGGTATTCTCAAAATTTATCGAATATCTGTCAAAAGTGTCCTAGAATTTGATGATAACTTTCCTTTTCATTCAAAAAGATTCTCATCCAATGCTGCAATTTTCATGACAGATATTCTGACTCTCCCTCCACGCGAGTGCGGGCATATTTTCTCCTAGTTTTATCTTACTAATTCATACTTCATTACAGTAATTATATGTAATTTGTTAGATGTACTTTCATGTATTCATACGTCAAGTCATGTGAGTCACAGCCATGACGTTTCATATATATTAATAATACTTATAAAAACCCGTTTCGGTGGCCACGTGGTCTGATGCGCTAATCTTGCAGTAGATTAGATTGCAGAAGACGAGGGAGATCAAGGTTTGAGTTGGTTTTATTCTAAACGCTTTGTTACTCTCTCTCTCCACCCAAATGTGGATGCATTATTATTATTATTATTATTATTAGCACCGCGTCTTACTACCCGTTCGGGCTATACGCACTTACGCTAATGTGTAATGGTTGGGTGATTGTGAGATGAAATGGAAGACCTACAGTTTAACGTGGAATCCGAACCACGGTGGAGGCCTGGCATTCCCCACATTCACAAGATGTCTTGTCAGAGGTGAAGGAAGGGTTTGGTAATCAGATAAATCTGTGCTGGGACCGAGGATTGAACCCCGGCTGCCAGCACAGAAGTCTGACACCTTACCCCTAGACCACCAGGTCACCGAAATGTGGATGCACTTGTTCTAAATTAAACCTCCAGACACATTAGAGTAATTAGTACATAGGCGAATAATCTGAACGGGTAGTAAGACGCAGGGTTAAAAAACTTATACAATAATTTTTATAATATTTAAAAAATATAATTTATGACTAAAAAAAGTCTTAGTTTGATAAATGTTCTTTTTAAACAAAATCCTGCGCTATATTCACTTATTACGCTGTTGCATGAATCCCACCCACCCGGAGAGGCCGATGACCCAACAATACCTTGACGAACAGTAACTCCGAGACTTACCGCAATAGCAAAGAAGAAGAGAAGAGGGGGAAATAGCACAATAGCTGCTACTTTGGCCAGGTTCACTTCGGACAGTCGTTGACGGAATCTCTCCGGCTACACAAGTTCGTAACGAGCAGATAGAGAGAGACATGGATCGCAGACACTCGAGGAAGACGACTTCAAAACCATCGATCATGTGTTGGTCGTTCGCGCTGCTCTCGGGCATAGCGGTGGTCTCAGTGTTCATCGGCGTGACATTGTGGATTGGTATGGGGGAGAAATCGGTCGGCAAGGGAAAAAAGGTGATCTACGAGACTCGTAAGCCTATGGAGGAGGGCGTGAAGCCAGTTCTTACGACGGTTGATAAAAAGAGAGTGTTCGTTGGGTCAATGATGGTAGAAGAGAACGACGGCGCTTTAAAAGCGAAGGAAAATAACGTCAGAGGTGATATAAATAAAGAGTTAGCCAAAAATGTTGGCGTTGACCGACGTTTAGACCCTGTTGGAGGAAATACATTTCTGGTGACATCAACGACAGATTTGAGTCCGACTCCAGTAAGTGTTACAGAAGCTGTTAATATAATGGATAAAACGGACGAAGCTTCCGTTAGAGAGATTATTGCTGACCCGCGTCAAGTACTAGAGGTGGGAAATAAACTAAACATGCATTCCTCAGCTAATACCGAGACGACTTTATATGACCTGCCCAGTGTCTCTGAAGACCGTACCACTCGGCACGCGGACTCAACCAGGGAGGACGTTTATCATGTTCAGGGAGACGCACCTTCAGTAAAAACGGAAGATAGTCGTCAACATTTCCAGAGACTTTTGAATGGAGCCAGCCAACAGCAAGAATTGGATAAAAAAGAACCACAACCAATTATGGAGGGTATATATACTCTCAAAAACGTCGGAGAAAATGTAAAAGTACAGCGAACACCTCTTGGGGGGGAGTACAATTCAAACGAACAACCTATACGGAGATTTGACGAACACTTATTTCAACATGAGGACCAACCCCCCCACGTTGAAAACAAACGTGTCGGCCCCGATGGCAGCATTTTTAACGGCATGCTATCGGATGGTTTCCACAAACAAGACGCCGATTCGGATGACACCCAAGAGATGTATTACTACTACCCATCAGCAAGCTTAGACAGATACGACGGGGAAGAACCTGATAGAGCAGACAACCCAATCTTCTCTTTCCTTCAGGTGAAACTGCAAGAACTCCATGACTGGATCTCATCCGACTCGGACGTATCAGGAGTACATGACAGCAGTGGCAACGACACCAAGCTGGCCAGTGAGTTCAAGGAGGTATTAGTCGCACTCAACGGTTCAATTGCGAAAGGGGATTCTACCATCCTCCTAACAAAACTCAAGGAGCTCTACTACAACAGCGAAGGAGATACGAAGATTAACGTTACGGACCCCGCGCTCCTGAGCAACAGCAGTAGTCTCGTATCGTTCGGTCTGCTGGCCTTTGACCTGCTCCTACTTCACAACGTTCAGCAGATCGCGTGGATGAAGATAAGCTCACGGAGGAAGACATGATGAAAGATCCGGAGATACTGGCCTTGAACTCTTTGTTTATGACTCCCAGCAGGGTCAGGGAGCTCCAGAACCCCTCGTCTAAAATGGCGAAGAACAGCGATGAAGCAAAGGTACCGGAAGAACCAAAAGGTTTGGTCGAAGAGGTCATGGAGTTTGTGAACAGTGCGCTGAGGGGTGTTTTGAATCTCGGGAGGGCATACAGGCGCAGTGCCATCAGCCAACAACCAAGGAACAGAGAGAACGCCACGGGGACGCCCCTCGACTGCATATGGACCCTCTACTGCAGGAACCTGGACAAGACCTCTAGATTGCGGGGGCCGTATGGGTTCTTGGCGAAAATGAACAGGTGAGTAAAACAAGGACACTTGTACTGAAAGTGGTTTTATCATACTCTCTCCACGCTAAACATTGGAGGAGCCAGAATATAATTCAGGGAGGAAGTGGGAGGGGAAGCGGCCGTAAATGAAAATTATAAGCTACATAGATAAAACTAAAAAAATAGTCTCACTATAAAGTAAGATAACAAAGTGTGCATACTTTACATTTATGTAACTTAAGCTTGTCTTCTATTAAGGGTTTACAAGCATGTCTTGAATTGTTTATAACGTTCATTACTTGTATAGAGAAACTATTTGTTTTCCTTTGATTAGCAAATTTTTCTTTTGGATAAACATTTTTGAGGACATTCCTTAACATCTTAATCGTTATATAAACCACTTAAAAATATTTAATAGGGTTTATAGGTCTGAGGGATACTTAAAGTTGACAAAAACGTTTAAACGTATGTTATAATTTTTATATAGTTTTGGAAATATTATATAAGGTTCTTAACAATGTTTTTACTAGTAAAAAGTTGGTTGGTAAAAATATAATAAATTACTTACCAACATAAAAATAAAATGTTAAAAATAATCTAAGCTTGATACTGGCTGACATAAAGAATCTTTCTATCACCCTACGTTTCCAAATTTTATCATCTTACATTATGTATTAAGAGAAGGAAGTAGATAAGTTAAACAATTAGGTAGCCAAGTTTTTGACTTAACATATTTGTATTATTTTAAATATTTAAAATTAAGGCTAAGGTTGGCAAGTAAGAGAATGCCATCTACTGACCACCTCAATTTCTTGGATTCCCCCTGGTGAGTGAAACAAATACTAAAAAAACCACAGGTGTATCACTCCAATAAAAAGACAAAACAAACCCATTAAAACAATATCTAAGTTAAAAAGACAAGACAAACATGTTAAAATAATTATCTGTTAAAAAGACAAAATAAATATGTTAAAGTATAGAAAAATTGTTAAAACGACAAAACAAACATATCAAAGTATACTTAAATGTTAAAAAATTCTCAATATGAGATAAAATCCACACGAGTCATCATACGAAAGTGACTCAAATGGTAATAAAATATTCACCTGGAGTATAAAATGGACTAAACAAATAACTCCTTCCGCACTGCCACGTAATAAAAAATGAAGGTCACCTTTAAAATAGAGCCAGGTGAATAGGGGCATATTTGCGACACTCCACCAATATGTGGTACGCACTAAGGGGAGCACCGCATCAACAATGTTAATTGTACTAAACTATTTAATTTACACACCCAAAGAATAACGAACATTTTTTAAACATTTTGTTTGATATCTGTTAAGAAAAACAATTTAGTATGAAACACACTTGAAATAAAACTAGAAGATTGGTGGGGGTTTAAACCCACTAACTATTGATCGTAGCTCTTAACTTAATTATATTTTATAATTAGTACGCAGTTCGGTTTCTAAGATGGTAAGGATTTAATAAAAAACTCAAACAATATCTTAAAAACTGTACTATTTTCTAAAACTGAATACAGTTGTTGTTAAATATTTCAAACAAGTTCTTATTAGAGCCTACCAATAATCCAAAGTAATTTTTTAAATAAATTACGATATATATATTTTTCCCTATCGGTTGAGTTCCATCAAGTCCACATGAGAACAATTTTGAAACAATCTCAATCAGAAACTGTGATTTCTAACATTTCATTTTCTAAGCACCACGTAATACTGCTCATCCGGGTTATAGGCTTATCTACTAATTATGCTAATGGATTAGGGATGAAGAAGGTTGAATTTATAGGATGTGTACCCACATTTGTGTGGAGAGAGAGAGTGTGAAACCATTTAGGAATAAACACCCTCAGTGCACTAGATCAGGATCGAACCACGATCTCCCCACAATCTAGTCTATTGCAAGAGTGATGCCTTAGACCATGTGGCCACTGAAGCAGGTTCCCATTTTGTTGAGTCATGCTTTGATCCATGAATGTCAAAAAGATTGATCTTATTAAAACCTAGATATTTTATGGGAGATAAGTGTTTTCTCACTTTTTTTTTACTCTTGCCTTCGAACACCAGAGAAAAAAGTTTTGTGGCCGTCAAAAAGAGAGAGTTGATAAATTGATAAATTTCGACGTTTCATGAACCTCTGAAAGCAAAAAAAGGTATTTTTCGATGCCAACTATCTGTCCATCTGTATTTCGGACTAAAGTTGTAACCATTTTACCAATCGGTCTTTACCTTGGTATCTAGGGTTTTCAGAATGCTCCCCATACGATTTTTTGAATTAGATATCTAATATAACCCTAAAACTAACGATAGTTCACTGAAGAGAAAAAGAGAAAATCGATTTTCTCTATATCTGCTCTAACGATTTTATACTTCTGAAAATTGAAAAATGACACCTGGACACGGGAATCGAACCCAGGACCTTTGGCTTAGTACGCCGATGCTCTTACCACTGAGCTATTCAGGATACGTCCCGTGCGCATGGTCATTCCTCACTCTTCATTCATATTTTAAGGCAGAGTCTATGATGGACGTACGGAAATCGTCAGCTACAAATGTGTGATTTATTAAGATCACGAGCTATCAGATAACGCAGCCACCTTCGACTCCGTAATTGGCTTATTGCAGCCAGGTGTCATTTTCCAATTTTCGGAATATGATATCTAGATGGATTAATCCTCACTAAAATGGATAATTTATAGCTTTGGTTGTTTGATTCTAGCAATTTTGATTAAACTATATATCAACATTATAAACAAAATGCAATTTTAATTTTCCCATGAAAATTATTTTAAGGGTGAGCTACTCTACAAAACCAGAAATTTTCAATTTTGATCACATCTCAGCAAATATTTCTCTCTTTATCTCTCACAAACACACACACACACATACACATACATGTTTGTATTTGTGTGTGTGTTATCGTATAGCTCAGAAACTATTGATTTTATAAAAATATATTTCATACAAAAGATTTTTATTTCTAATAGTAGGCCTACTACGACTTTACAATGATAAGTTATTTCGTATTTGAAATATTTGCGGAAATATGATCAATATTATAAAATTATGCTTTTGTAAAGTACCCTCAAAATCATTTATATGGGGAAATTAAAATTGCCATTTTTATATAAATATAAAATGGAATACTTTGAAATTGAAATTGATTGCCATGCTCCTTGATGTTTCTAAAACACTGTTTGTTTCTTTAATAGTTTTGGTGAAGGGTTTTTACAATAATGTATATTATTTCGTTTCACAAATCGTACTTGTTTTTAGTGAATGTCTCTATCTTAAGAGAGACGAGGGAGAAAGTGTGTGTGGTGCAACGTTTTACTGTTTTTAAGCACTCCTTTCGGTTTATACGTATATATGTATACTAATTACGTTAATGTGTTAGGGATGTGGAAGGTGTGATTTATAGGATGTTTAACCGCATTTTCATGGGGGGGAAGGGAAAATCAATTCATGAAATACCCCTCTCAGTACACTAGACCTGGGTTCGAGCTCCGATCTCTTCAGCATCAACAGTCCAGTCTATTGCGAGAGTAGAGCCTTAGACCATTCAGCTACCAAAGCGGGTCATAAGGCTTCCTGATGTTAATGTCGATACCTTCACTTGGTTTATGCATCGTCTTACTACCTGTCCGGGCTATTCACATGCACTAGTGGGGTTGCAATCAGGAACGTAGAATTTAGAAGAAGAAATCTTCCTGTATTTGCGTGGAGGGAAAATTGTAAAACATTTAAGAAAAAATATCCTAATTACATTAAGACAGGATTCATAAACTGACCTTCTTGTCACCAGTCAAAATCAACAAATGAGCCAGACATTTAGTCTTCGTGATCACGGCTTGGGAGAATTCAGAGTCTCGATAGTTCAGAGGACAACTTGACCGTGTATATTATAACTTTACAGAAAGTGAATTATTTGCATTTTGTGTACATTCGGCGATTAGCTACTCAAAAATCTTATTGATAGCCAAGGAGTCTTAGACATTAGATTCGCACTGCCGTTGTTTGGGATTAAAATCACAGTCGGATGAAATGGTGGTAGTTTAATAGAGTATGATCCGCTCGTCTAGTCTTCAGTCTCTCAAATTGAGTGCGTCACGTTGCATGTCAAGGCACGGTCACATATCTCTCCGCATTGGGCGATGTGCTTACAGCGAGCGGGCTGAATCGTCGATGTCAGTCATTTACAAATTTGTTTCGAAATTTTGTTTTGATCTTTACCATCGCTAAATATCCACCTTCATGGACGTGCAAAGATGTGAAAAGGAACAACACCTTCAAATAAAGTTGGATACTTTTGTTGAACATACAGACTGAACCGCTGTATTAATTTTTGGCAGTTGAATTTATTTTTTAACGAGGAGCTCTTCTTGGACGGATAGATGAATGAATTATTCGTCTGCCTTTGTCGATATCCCAATCGTTATCTCCGCCTGAAACGGATTCACAATAAATTTCTTTTTCTAGCAGGTTTTCATCTCTTTTTAAATAACCTGCCTCGTTGTGTAGGGTACCTGGCCGCGAACTTATGGGTTCCAGGTTCAATTCACAGCTGGTACCTTGGGTATCAAGGCGGAATTACCCCAACGGTCACCAGGGTTTGGTTAGTTAGGCTTAAGCTAGGTTTAATTGTTACCATTGGTCTACACCCTCATTCTCACTATAACCATTATTTCATATCATCGGGACATGGAGAGAACCCCCTCGGAAAGTATGTACAATTAGCACATTCGGGCGTCCCCTGGACAACGGTACATTAGTACTGACTAATCTTTCCACTGCAGGCCTACGAATGATGTAGCCCAGACGCGTAATATATATTAGCCTTTAAAAGGGAGTAGCCTACGGTCAACATTTTATTTCTTAATTTTATATTTTAAATTATTGCAGAATTTTCACATTTCAAAAACTTTTAACGACCCACCAAAAATCATCTCGCGACCCACAGTTTGGAAAACACTGTACTACAGAATAAGGCGTGCGAGAAGAAAATAAGATAATAAATGTGCATACAGTTTTTTGCATAACATTTTATTAATTTATTTAGCACCACAACACATTTTTCTTTTGCCAAAATAAATAAAATATTACTTCATTACAAACATAAAGTTTAATTTTCTTCATAGATTTGGTATATCTGTCAAAGGAGTCCTCAAATTTAATGACAACTTTTTCTCTTAGTTTAAAATGTTTCTCATTTAATGCCGATATGCTCATGACAAATATTGAGGAACTGTTGATTTCAACATGTGGAGAAAATTACACTCTATGTTAATTAACAACTGCTAAAACACTACCTTTTCTCGCATCACCTTCCATCACACCTTAAGACTTCTCGGCTATCGTTGGAGACCAAATAAAGTAACGATTAATCAAAATGCGGGAAATAATTGTTTATCAAAAACAATCTGAGCCTCAGACTATCTGGTTTGAATCCATTTTTTCCAAAATGGAGGATACTGTTCATTTGGTTCAAGTGAAAATCAAGTATGAGATAATTGGAGCATTAAATATAAGATTAGGTGACCTAGTGGTCTAGTCGTAAGGTGTCAGACTTCTGTGTTGGGGGTCCAGGGTTCAATCCTCGGTCCCGGCACAGATTTATCTGATTGCCAAACCCTTCCTTCACCTTTGACAAGATGTGTATTAATCGCAACTTGTGAACGTGGCCTCCACCGTGGTTCGGATCCCACGTTAAACTGTAGATCCTCTATTTTTATCTAACAATCACCCTACCATTACACATTATCGTAAATGCGTATAACCCGAATGGGTAGTAAGACGCGGTGCTAATAATAATAAATATATATTTTTTTATACTGGGCAGGATAACAGCCCTCCCGAATCACAAATGGCTGTGGTATCTGAAAGCTTGTGATACATTTGTTCGCTCATATGTAGATAATGATTCCACACGTCTATTACAGACTCAGCCTCAAACTTTGAGTGAAGAATCACATTGATCAAGGGATGAATTTTAATTAATTGAATTGTGGTCTCTTATATATGGTCATTCCCGTTGTTACAAAATTTCCAGACTATGTGCAGCCTGTGTGCAGCCTTTTGTTTTTAATATTTTCAATACCAATATTTCTTACAAATTTTCTCTTGATCATGTAGTTTTCCCTGATCGTTCTCGGGCTTTTCGTGATAAAAAATGATTTTTTCTCAATAGCTCTTACAAGATGAGCCCTATAGGCCATTGTATCCATAGTTCCAATACTAGATTAGTTTAATTTGACATTTAGCATGGAAAAAAAAGCCCAAATCATAGAAGTATTTAAGGAACTTCCTTATCACTAATTTATCATGTAGAAGTACTGCGTCAAATATTTAAATTTACATTATTCTGATTTACTTTTTGCTTATTGATTGTTAGTGTTTTTTTTAATACTTTTGCTTTACTACTATTTAGCTATTTCTCTATTTTTTCACAACTATTCATCATTGCATATAATTATTTAGTTAATATTGTCTATCTTATTTTCTCATGTAATTTATGTAAGGTACTTGTGTACTTTTCAGTGCTGGCCTGTCAAAGGTCTCACGACTTCTGGCCAGCACTATACTAAAGGAAATTGGAATTAAAATAATAATAATAATAATAATATACGATACAATATACGAGCTGCTGACTGAACTAAAAATACTACTACTACTACTAATAATAATAATAATTATTATTAGTATTATTATTTTTAGTTCAGTCAGCAGCTCATATATTTACTAATTAAGGGTCCCGTATTCGATCCCTGACATTTCCGAAAAATTTATCATTTGTGAAATGTGGGTTTACCCTTTCGCAGTGATAAATTAACGGCTGGGAACTGGTTGTTGTGTTTGTTATACATCTATTTGGTATAGAGGTCGTGTGCTGATATAATCTGTCAGCTCAGAAAGTGCACGTTTAATAGAGCATACCTTAATAAAAAAATATAAAACCATAAAAAGTATGAAGGATTCCGTATATCATGTCAGTGGCGTGTATTGTCGACAAGTGATATGATGCCATGCGTGGTTGCTCTTTTTTGCAGTTTCGGGCTTCGCCTTGTGATGGGCGAGTTCCCAGTGGAACACATCCTGGAGACCTTGGTTCGAGAGTTCGCAATAGGCTGGAGCAGCATAAACTGCCACAAGTTGTTCCCAAGGTAAGGTTGTCGGAGATGTTATTTAACTTGACCTTTCTCAAGGGGTCCACCTACCTGAGCGCTAAGACACGCACAGCAATCTTCCATTATTTAGTAAGTGTTTTGTTATTTTAAAATATGATACACAGAAAATTAAAAAATAAAGAAGGTTTGAACACCCATCTATTAGATTATAATTTTTATTTGTTAGTACTGTGTCATACTACCCATTCTGGTTACATGAACATACAGTAGGGCCTATTTTACCTAATAGTAGCTGGGAATTGGAAGGTATTCGGAGACCTACTTTAATTGTAGCTGGGGTAAAAAGTAACCAGGCTGATTTAATTGTAACCGGGACATAGGTCTTACCACAATTTTTATGAGTCTCCCACTACGCTGTTCAACTTCCCTGACTTTAACTCCAGACTGAGATTTACCAGTAACTCCTGCCCCTCGCATTGAATTTCAATCTATCTAGGTATTTTTTTTTTGGTAGCCTATGCTCCAAAAGTATCCGGGGGCTCCAATTGTAGCTGGGGTGCAAAGTAAAATGGTTAAAACTAGCTGGGGCTACTATTAGACTGTGGACTGTGCACTGCATATAAACTACGCTATTGTGTTAAGGATGAATAAGATTGATTAGAGTAAGTGTAACCATATTTGCATGGAAGGAGAGTGGAAAACCTTTGACGAAAAGTCATCATCCCTACACCCTACAAATATTTGATTCTTGATCTTCCTGTAATCTGCAGCCCAGTATATTGCAAGAGTTGTGCCTTAGCTATACCATGAGACCATCGAGGCGGGCTTTAGACTAGTTGGTGAAGCTACCGAGTTGTACGTCCCTGTCATTAAAAAATGGCCGTTCTCACTTATCACCAACCATAGATTCGCTGGAATCTCACTGTTGATTTTGTCTTTCTAATCACAGAGAACTCATGCTAACACAACAGTGGCGGCTGGTGATGTAAAAACTAGAATGTTCATAAAATCAAAATTGTATTGAAAAATATCTTGCATATGCATATATATATATATTTAATTTGACTGTATCAAGACAATACAACAAAAATATATGGATCCATATAAAGTTGAATTAAATCAACATACCATAAACAAACATTCGTAAAGACAGGCTTGCATAAATTCTGTATATAAATATACACATATATACGTAGGCCTACATATCGTTGGCCTAATTAGCAAACCTATTAACTCCAAAAAATGAGATTTTACAGGGGGAAGGAAAAACTGCCTATTTTTATTTTTACAAAAGGATATTTGTAAAAAAAAAAAGAATTAAAAAAATTTAAACCTTATTTTTAACAATTATTTCTAACAAATATCAACACATAATTTTTTTTTAAATCTATTGCAGGAGTTAAGAAGTTTTCAATGTTATTTCCATGGACATACGAGTTTTTACACATGTCACAAACATAATTTAAATAAAACTATAAGAATGGGTTTTGCATTTTATTTTATTGTTTTTCATGGGGTTAAAAACACATTTTGCTGTTCTTAAGTATAAATGTAAATAACAAATCTATTTAAAGCAAATGTATGATTTAATACTATAGTCATAAAAAATAAAAATACAACCTTTATAATAACTACACACTGAGGTGTTCATTTAGTAATGCTATCAAAAATCATTAAGATAATATAGATTTTGGCCCAGAGTGCAGAAATCAGAAATGTGTACCTCACTAATTAATAAACGGAATGTTATCATAAAAGCTATGAAAATCGGGCTCCATAATTAGTTTCAGAGATTGTAAATGTTCATACTTAGTTTTCTTCCCTTTTAGTCTTTCCTTATGGAGTCTAGGAATGCATCAAAAGACATAGCAGTTTGACGCCTCTTAATCCGGCTTAATAAGATCATCCAACTATCTGAGAAACGCAGTTTGTAAATAATATTTCCGTTTTTACAATACCTAATAGCTCTTAAATCAGTCACAACTGGGTCCCATACTTTTCACCCTGGTCTGATGGTAGTATAGAAATGATATTAGGCAAATCGTTTGAACAACTCATGATGTAGATACTTGACCACATATGGCCGTGGATTCTTACGTGCAGTTCTTCATGTATCGACATAATATGCTGGGACATTATTTTTTTAATGTTTTAGTGTTCGTTCATTAGTAGAGTGCATTGAGTCCTTCTCCAGCTGGGTGTGTCCCTTTTCCACATATTTTTGTTCAATTACAACATTAGATGTAATTGCGATGTGTAGAAGAGCATTTGACAATGTCATGTTCCTGTTTTGATAACAGCATCTATTAATGTACAAAATCAGTTTAGTTGCATTTTTGGTAATGGCAGTTGTGTATCACAAAGCTTGTGATAAGCGTAGAAAATTCATTGGATGCTAGGCTCCTTTCAATCTCGTTCTGCAAGAAACAAAATCCATCATGTGACTTAAGGTTAAATATCGTGAAATTGTGGACAGCCAGTTCAGTTTTGTAATATAAACTGGAAACATTCGAACGTGGATGAAGAAGTAAAGACTGCAGATCCATTGTTTGGACACAATCTTCACTGAATTTATCTGAATCATTTTCCTATCTTTTTTTCTGCTGGTGGCACTCATCTTCTGACAAATTAACTGCCTTAAAAGCAGCACAAATATAACATTCATCTTTCTTCTGCCGATAGAGACCTTAATTATGATCTTCAAACACCCATGAGAATATGCAAGATGAGAGTGGCTCAACTCCTTTGTTCCTACACCAATTGTCTTGGTAAAACGTGTACAACTGCATTATTGATGTCCATTTAGGCTCCAAATACTGTTTACTCGATGATGAACGACAATAATGAGATTATACTTTACATAAATTTGAGAAAAAAATAAAGTAAAGTTGTTGGCCTCCTTTCCTCTCTTTATCTTCTCCTGTACTGTTATCTTCTCCCTCATTTGCAGGACCTTTCTGCCAATTTAGAGCTGCCCACTCTCCAATACTCAGTGTATTGAGAAAAATCATTTTATAAATTCTAATCTTTTCCCCTCCTTTTTTCAAGTAATATTTGAAATAAAACTGCCCTTTGGATGTTGTTTCATCTTTCCTGTCTCTGTGCCTCTCAGTTGGTAGCATTTGAGTTAACAAACACACAAAGTATTTTTTCTCGCCCACTCCAATTTCCACTAATCTTTAAAATTATTTTGTCTCTCTGCCAATGAAAAACATCTAATAATGCTTTTTTCTTTCCTCGTGCGGTAGCATCTAGGTTTCTTTTTTTTTACTCCGTTTAACATCGTAAGACCAATATCCTTTTAATTTGCGTTTCCCCTTTTATTTTTGTCCAAGTTTATGTGCATTTTTTGACTTGTTCGATTTCCATGAACTGCTATTAACTTGATGTCGCTTCCTTCTCTTTTCCTGTAATGGAGGCCTACTCTCATTAGCAACCACTTCTTCCTCAGTTGATGATGGCAAGTAGTCAGGGCCAACAATATAATTATTTTCAACTGTCGAACTAGAAGGAAAATTGGCATAATTGAGCTGGAATTGTTCAATTCCTCCTTCTCCTATAATATTGTCAGTACTTTCTTTTTCTGGTGAAGTCTTGGTACTTTCATCGTGAATAACAACTTAATTACTTTCCTCAATTACCTGACTTCATATGTTTAGTCATTCTTCGGTAGCCCCCATGTCCCTGGTTATAATTTCTGGAACACTTTCACGGCCAAGAATTTCTATGTCCATTGATAATGGAAAGTAGTATCGGTCAACCGTAAAACTAGTTTCAATAGTGGGACCAGGCATTAGCAGTATGTTTGATTCTGGAGACGGATTGTCTTTAAATTCCCTTTATGGCTGAAACTTTTCAGTCTGCACCATTCCTCTGCGATGAGTGATGTCGTCTGCAGAAGTTAAATTTTGACACTAACATGCTGCATAACATCATTACTCTGTACAAATAAATTATTGTAAGGCATTATTTTATTTCACTGTATCACCTTTACAAATTATCTGTACAATTTTCTCTCAAACCGTCCCACCAGTTCAGGAGGGGTGTTGGTTCACCCTCTTCACATCCCCCCCCACCACTGCCCCACATACATTATGCTACATCCTCACGTTAACCACCCAAACTACTTCTTCCCGTGAGAGAAAACCCTCCGCGACCCGGCCAGGTGCTCTCTTGGAGGTTTCTGGAAAACACCGGGCGTCCAATGACGTAATATTGGCACACCCTCCCTTCCTCAAGATGATAGCTAAGGGAAGAGGTAGTTCGAGTGTACTTTGACAAGGCTCACTAATTACAAACATTCACTTATGCATATTATTATCGATCGATCAATCATAATTATATAATATTTCACAAAAACGAAGACCTAAGCTCAACTTAGGTGGCAACTATACAAGATTCTAAACAATACACAATCAACATATGGGTATTTAACTTTAAGCAAACCTATGCAAGCACAATATTAACAAAGTAACAGTCTTAACCGTGCAAACCACAGTTTTAATATATTAATTCCTATAAACAAAGAGCACTCTTTATCAACGTAATTATCTTTATAGTATATTTTGTTATAGGGAAAGGGTTGTTCCAAGTGCTCGTCATTGTTTTTACTCTATTAGAAATGTATCCATGAGAAGAATACGGAACCCCACACGGTAACAAGAGAATAAGGGAGGAGATCGCCTTACGCGAGTTGGCAAGGTTTTAATTGACTAACGTGGAATTTTTTTTGTTGGAAGGCCTTTCTCTGAATACTTCTGCTGAACCGTGACTGGGGCCAGAAAATGTTCAATCACATTCGGCCCAGACCACCTGTAGCAGAGCTTAGTGGCTATCTCGTCGGCCACTCTGCTAAGTTGATGAACTATATACACTACCTTATCTCCCACCTTGTACGGTACATGGTATCTGGACTGGTTGTACCGTTTAGCCACCGCCTAATGAGCTCTTTTCGTTTCGGTCTAAGCTCTCTCCCATCTTTCTTGGGGGGTTTGACTTGAGTCTTCTTCTCACTTGGTAGGAAAGATTTCCCACTCCAGATTAATGGGTTGAATAGGGTCATAGCCAAGCAACACCTTAGATGGCGTACTATTGTTAGTCTCGTGAAGGGCAGTATTGAAGGCAAATTGAAGCCACGTGAGGTTGGAGTCCCACTGCTTGTGATGGACGTTGTGGAATGCGATCAGCACACTTTTCAAGTTTCTATGGAAAAGTTCCACATGGGATGAACTCGGATAATAGGGACTTGTGGTGAAGTGACGTATCCCTTTTGTGAAGTACTTATCTCAAAAATCGTGAGATATAAATTGACTAGCATTATCCGACCCCAAACTACACGGTAATCCAAAGTTTCTAAATATTTCCCTGTCCAATGATCTCATAGCGGTACTAGTTGAGGGCCTTCCTTGCCGGAACCACTCATACGGTTTTCGAAAAGGCATCTAACATTGTAAACAAGTAAGTGTGACCATTTTAGTCCGCGGCAGGGTGGCCAAAGAAATAAAAAAATAGTCTTTCCCTCGGGAATTTGGCTACGTCTGACGAAAATTCTCCATATTTCGTATTTTGGGTGCGTGTTTATCGTAAGTACGTTTCGAATTTACTGACTAAGTCACGAATCTCTTGATTCATCCCTTTCTAAAAAAATAGTGTTCTAATTTTCGCAATAGTTCTTGCTTTACATAGGTGAGCCCCTATGGGGCTGGAATGATAATACTTAAATAAGAAGGGGACGTGCTTTGGAGGCACTGCCCCTTTCCATTTTGACTTCGCCGACGGTTTGTTTAGAAGGTTTCTATCCTTAATCTTGAAGTCGGGCATTGTCTTATCTTTTGGAGGTCTTTCTGTAAATTTCCCCTAGAATAGGGTAATCTCGTTGGCTTTCACGTATAGGTGTGAACAGTTCCAATACATGTCCTAGTTGTGTCACTGATGTGAAGGGTTCTACATAATTATTTAGGGTGCTTTGTTTCCTTTCCTCAGATCCCTCAAACATGCGCAACAGCCCATCCACGAATATGTCCCCCCCCCCCCTTTCACACGGATAGCATCAAAATTCAATGCTTATAGCTGTGCTATCCATCTACCTATTTTCCCCACTTGACGAGGATGTCGAAGCAGCCAAGCCACGGATTAGTTATCACACTGTAGTTCAAACTGGTCGTGTTCCAGATACTGCCTAAACTTGTCTATCTCGAATTTTACCGCCAGCATTTATAGTTCATAGGTGGGATAGTTGGCCTCGTGCTTGTGCAATGTATGACTAGCGTACGCAATCGGTTGAAAATTATTCTAGTTCATTTGTCCTTGTTGAGGACGCGTCCGTTTGTAAGGCAAATTTTTGGCTAAAATCTGGTAATTTTAATACTGGTGGGCAAGTTAGCGATTCTTTGAGTTTTTGGAAAGAATCCTTGCTTTCCTCCGTCCACTTAAGGGCATTTGCCTTTTTTGTCAGTTGGGACAGTGGGTAGGCCACCGACGACAGGTTGGGAACGAATCTTCCAAAAAATCCCACTATGCCCGAGAATCGTGTTAATTTTTGGTATATGTCAGGTAAAGGATATTCTCGAATCACCCTAATCCTTTCGGGGTCGATGAACAGGCCCTTGTGGGACATTACGTGTCCCAGAAATTCTATCTCCGAAACCACAAAAGCAACTTTGTCTGGATTGACCATGAGCTTTGCTCGTCTTAACCTGTTCAGCACTTCCCTCACGTGGATCATGTGGTCTTCCATACTATTGGAGTAAACAACAAGATCATCCAAATAATTAAATAGCTACGCGTATTTGATGACTCCAAATATTTCATTTAGCAACCGAGTAAGTATTTGTATACGGGTACTTAAACCGAAAGGTAATACATTGAATTCGTATAGTCCTGCTTAGGATATGAAGGTGGTAATTTGTTTGGACTTTTCTGTCATCGTGACCTGATAGTATGCTTTGTTAAGTTATATCACCGTGTAGATCTTCACTTTCCCCAGGTATTGTAAAGCCATTACAATTGTTGGAATTGGAGTAGCTTCGTATTTTATCATTTTGTTTAGCTTCCAGTAGCCCTCAACTAATATACTCTCCTTGCCTTCCTTCGTCACTAAAAGACAGGGGGAGGCGTAGGGGCTGTTTTACTTTCTTATAATGTTTTTGATTTCTAAAATCCGTATATATTGTTTCAGTTCCTCAAATTTGGGGGGGGGGGAGGAGGGGGAAGGCATAGAAGTATGGTTTGGACTTGGTTGGGTTAGCGTCAATTATTTCGATATAATGAACTAGAACGTTGGTACTTCCTAATCGGATGTTTATGACCTCGCAGTATTCTTTGGCTAGCTCATTAAACACAAGCCTGTTTTTTTCCTTTTATGGCATTTATTTCCTCCGTTTTATCTTTCATGGTCACCATTCCCACTACGCGCGTAGATCCATACGGGAACGTAACCCTTTTGTTTAAGGGATCGATTTCCATCCTGGTTCCTTGGATGAACTCCTGCCCCAGTATGGCCTCAGTGACCAGACTTGGCGTGACATAAAACCACACGCGCCATGAACATTCTGCATAACATCATTACTCTGTACAAATAAAGTATTGTAAGGCATTCTTTTATTTCACTGTATCACCTTTACAAATTATCTGTACAATTTTCTCTCAAACCGTCCCACCAGTTCAGGAGGGGTGTTGGTTCACCCTCTTCACTTTACGAGACATTACTGGCCTCACATACACCAGGCTACATCCTCACGTCAAACACCCGAACTACTTCTTCCCACGGGAGAAAACTCTTCACGACCCGGATAGGTGCTCTCACGGAGGTTTCTTGGAAACACCAGGCCTCCGATGACGTAATATCGGCACAACTTCCCTCACAAAGATTTAGAGTGTTTATAATAGCCTGATTTCCCAACTCCAATTCTATGTTAATCGCCGAACCCTTGAGTATAATTTCAGAATCAATGTCCATTTGCTCCTGTGAGATAGTTTCAACAACACTGTTCACATTATTATTAGTATCCCTATCATAAGTAACTAATGGTTTACATTGTTAGTCAAATTTGACTTATCTGTATATTCACAATTAAAAGTTTAAGAGTTTGAATTTTCATTCAATGGCAACAAATTCCTATCACTATTAACTATAAACACTGCTAGTTCTTGTAATCCTTTTCTTTGTGGTGGTTGTAATGCCATTTTTACCATTCTTTTTGACCTCGACATCCTGAAAGTCACAACACCATAAATTTAGTCTAAATGGTAATGTTTGGACGACCAAAGTTTCCTTCACTTAACGTTTATGGAAATAAAGCGTCAACTTTTGAATGCAAAATACATTTTGAAAAAAGTGTAATCTATAAAAAGAATCAAAATTGTCAGTAAGCATTGCAAGTTTAGGCCCTCGAGTGGATTTATTATTCTATATGTGTTGAATACATTTAAACATAAAATCTCTTAACTCCACAAATTGCAGCTTAACAAAGTTACAACTTGCTCATAGCAAATCTCTCGACGCCACTCCATTTTATACATTCAATTTACATTGTACATAGATAATTATTATATAGTGTACTAGTATTGAAATAAACACTAAAGCTTACTTGTTGGAATGAGCCAGAAATTAAATGTTGAACAATACAATAACAATCTTTGCTGTGATGCAGGTATGCTTCACTCTTGCCATAGAGATACTGTTGCGTTACCAGGTTTGCTTAATCAAATATCCACCAAATCGTTTAAGAGGTTTGAAAATCCACATTTTGTTATTACTTATATTTTTATTGGCGTTGTGAGCTTTGCTGAGTGTATCAGTACCAATTATTGTCACCAGATGGCACCAAAATATAATTGACCAAAATTGGAGTTACGAGGTTTGCTAACTAGGCCGACGATATGTACATAATTAAGGAGCTGTTCAGATCTATTGATCACAAAGTTACACCATAATGATACAGGTAAAGTTAAGATACCTATTTTTCAGGTTAAACAAAGAGAACACCTGTTAACCTTATCTAGTATTGACAATAATGTCAATATTGTGGAAATGTGAATCTTCGTGCTTTCAATTTATCCCAATTATTTGAAATAGTCCGATTAGCCATGCTTTGTTAATGTATTTAGTTCCTTAGAAAACAATACGCAAGATAAGTATCACAAAGAATTTATTGAATGATACACAGTGAATAATATTTTAAGTAAAGTTAAAAATTGCGTTTGTAATAACTTTTTTTTGTAAACTTTTTCAATTGAATTTGGTTTATCAGATCATAGCCTTTTTATTATTATACTATTCTAATAAATTAAGTTATCACTATTTAGAATATATTGCAGCGTATTCATCTTTTAAAAAATAATATAAACAAAAATCTTATGTCTATTAAATTTACACTTTCAGTAAACTAATATGCTTTTTATAATATAAATGATTATATTCTATAGGCTATAAGGTTTAAACAAAATATCTTTATTTATTTTTAAATATCTTAACGCCCAAACTACCAATCAAAGAAAGAAAGTTACTCAAAATAATTCGTCCAAACTGCTTGGTTAGTACAAAATAATAACTGTACTCATGAGAACCACAAGCATCATAGTTGGTTGGATGCGCTCGAATGGTATCTTGAGATTTGTGACAGGGGGAACCAGTCAAAACACTAAAATGTTAACAGCATCGAAGCGCACATTTCTCAGGTTAAATCTCCATTAAAGCTAAGCAATTCTGTCGTACTCATGCGTATTAGCACTTCAACTTTAACAAATATTTCTAACGCTCACACCGTACTTTAAAACTGTTTACAAGACCTTGCCTCACTCGCTCACACACGACAAATTTGCCAACCTTATACCAAAAAAGCAGTAAACACAAAAGAAGAACGTTATTGCACAGGGTAAATTATCACATAGATTTAGATATAATAATTCATTATTTATAACTAATCATAATATTGAATGTTCACGTGCACATGTACTCATATGCACGCTCCAATAATTGTTCTAAACCACCCCATATAATATTCATGAGATTTTTCCTCCCCCTATTTTAAGATTTGTATTTTCTTAAAACTAAGCTTACTCCATTGACTTTATATTTAAATATATAAAGTAGATATTTACCATTCCTCATCCTGTCTACTTAAACTCGTTTAATTTATTGAGATACTCAATACATAGTAAAACACGTTGTTCTATACATTAACTAAACATGCTTAAGGATCCAGCTTGAGGAAGAAGAATGAATATATACTATAAACTATCAAGGTTCCAGCTTGAGGAAGAAGAATGAATATATACTAGCTACTATCAAGGTTACAGCTTGAGGAAATGGAATGAATATATACTAGCTACTATCAAGGTTCCAGCTTGAGGAAGAAGAATGAATATATACTAGCTACTATCAAGGTTCCAGCTTGAGGAAGAAGAATGAATATATACTAGCAACTATCAAGGTTCCAGCTTGAGGAAGAAGAATGAATTTATACTAGCAACTATCAAGGTTCCAGCTTGAGGAAGAAGAATGAATATATACTAGCTACTATCAAGGTTACAGCTTGAGGAAATGGAATGAATATATACTAGCTACTATCAAGGTTCCAGCTTGAGGAAGAAGAATGAATATATACTAGCTACTATCAAGGTTCCAGCTTGAGGAAGAAGAATGAATATATACTAGCAACTATCAAGGTTCCAGCTTGAGGAAGAAGAATGAATATATAATAGCTACTATCAAGGTTCCAGCTTGAGGAAGAAGAATGAATATATACTAGCAACTATCAAGGTTCCAGCTTGAGGAAGAAGAATGAATATATAATAGCTACTATCAAGGTTCCAGCTTGAGGAAGAAGAATGAATATATACTAGCAACTATCAAGGTTCCAGCTTGAGGAAGAAGAATGAATATATACTAATTACTATCAAGGATCCAGCTTGAGGAAGAAGAATGAATATAT
Organism: Timema cristinae; assembly: GCA_039000515.1. NCBI lineage: Eukaryota > Metazoa > Arthropoda > Insecta > Phasmatodea > Timematidae > Timema > Timema cristinae. Next base: position 20,228,869 of record JBCFYV010000012.1, on the reverse strand, counting down.
AATAGCTACTATCAAGGTTCCAGCTTGAGGAAGAAGAATGAATATATACTAGCTACTATCAAGGTTACAGCTTGAGGAAATGGAATGAATATATACTAGCTACTATCCAGGATCCAGCTTGAGGAAGAAGAATGAATATATAATAGCTACTATCAAGGATCCAGCTTGAGGAAGTAAAATGAATATATATACTAATTACTATCAAGGATCCTGCTTGAGGAAGAGGAATGAATATATACTAGCTACTATCAAGGTTACAGCTTGAGGAAATGGAATGAATATATACTAGCTACTATCAAGGTTCCAGCTTGAGGAAGAAGAATTAATATATACTAGCTACTATCAAGGATCCAGCTTGAGGAAGAAGAATGAATATATAATAGCTACTATCAAGGATCCAGCTTGAGGAAGTAAAATGAATATATATACTAATTACTATCAAGGATCCTGCTTGAGGAAGAGGAATGAATATATACTAGCTACTATCAAGGTTACAGCTTGAGGAAATGGAATGAATATATACTAGCTACTATCAAGGTTCCAGCTTGAGGAAGAAGAATTAATATATACTAGCTACTATCAAGGTTCCAGCTTGAGGAAGAGGAATGAATATATACTAGCTACTATCCAGGTTCCAGCTTGAGGAAGAAGAATTAATATATACTAGCTACTATCAAGGTTCCAGCTTGAGGAAGAGGAATGAATATATACTAGCTACTATCCAGGATCCAGCTTGAGGAAGAAGAATGAATATATACTAGCAACTATCAAGGTTCCAGCTTGAGGAAGAAGAATTAATATATACTAGCTACTATCAAGGTTCCAGCTTGAGGAAGAGGAATGAATATATACTAGCTACTATCCAGGATCCAGCTTGAGGAATAAGAATGAATATATACTAGCTACTATCAAGGATCCAGCTTGAGGAAGTAAAATGAATATATATACTAATTACTATCAAGGATCCTGCTTGAGGAAGAGGAATTAATATATACTAGCTACTATCAAGGTTCCAGCTTGAGGAAGAAAAATGAATATATAATAGCTACTATCAAGGATCCTGCTTGAGGAAGAGGAATGAATATACACTAGCTACTATCAAGGATTGAACCAAACACATTAGATCCATGGTAAAGCAGTATATTGTGAGAACAATGTTGAAAGAGTGGCATCTGACAGTTCAACAAGTTACTATACATGAGAATACTTCCATGTGTGTCTATACGTCAAGTTATGTAATATCGGTGACCTGGTGGTCTAGGGGTAAGGTGTCAGACTTCTGTGCTGGCGGCCGGGGTTCAATCCTCGGTCCCGGCACAGATTTATCTGATTTCAAACCCTTCTTTCACCTCTGACAAGATATCTTGTGAATGTGGGGAATGCCAGGCCTCCACCGTGGTTCGGATTCCACGTTAAACTGTAGGTCCTTCATTTCATCTCACAATCACCTTACCATTACACATTAGCGTAAGTGCGTATAACCCGAACGGGTAGTAAGACGCGGTGCTAATAATAATAATAATATGTAATATCCAGCTATTACTGTGGACAGCTGCTATCAATGGCGCATCAAAAAATATTGTTTTTTGGAGGGGATATAATGAATTGCCACTATTATTTCTGTACTTTTTCTAATTTTGAATTTATAGGAGCCCTTTTGATGTGTAAAACAGTAAACCTTTTAAAATGCAAACTGTAGGCCAGATTTTAAAATGTTGCCTGTTAATTAGGTGTGTAATACATATTATTATATTTGTGTACATATACATATATAATTATGTATTTATACTTATAATTATACGCAAATAAAATGTATATGTATTTTTACGTATAATCATATACGTATTTGTATATAAATATATTAAATAGCTTATATGTGTATAAAAACTAAAAACAAACTTTGAAAAACTACGTATATATGTATTTGTTTTTGATACCACTTCTTACTACCCGTTTGGGTTATACGCTTATGTACTAATTACACTTATGGTTTTAGGGATGAGGAAGTTTATATTTTTTGAGTGTACCCGCATTTTCATGGAGGGAGAGAGGACAATCATTTTAGAAAAATAACTCCCAATAGACCCTTCCGAGATTAGAACCTTGATGTCACCCTCATCGGTGGTCTATTGAGAGAGTAGCGCCTTAAACCCTGTGGTCCATTTAAGCGGATAGCTATGTATATGCTTCTGCTTATTATTATTATTATTATTATCATCATCATCATCTCAGCAAGGATACTATCCAGTAAGTCAGTGTTTCACCAAGGGTGTTCCCCTTGCCCCTTAAGATTGCAAATAATTTTTATTAAAACTAATATATAATTTACTAGAGCATTGTTGTACTAAGCAAAAGTTTCCGGTTTCGATTCCCTTGTCTAGGTGTAATTTTTTAATTTAAAGAATATGATATCTACGACGCCAATGAATTGCCTTTTAGATAGTCTTTAGTTTTTGTATGCGTTTAGTTTTAGAAAGTTTTTCGTCTTCTTGTAGAAAATTAAAATTTCTTAGAATATTGAAAAGTTTTTTCCTATTAGTCATTTCAAAACCTTTATTTTTAAATTACAAACTTGCTAACATTTAGGGTTATTGTGTGTGTTTGGGGGAGGGGGGTGGGGGGGGATGGGGGGGTGTCCCTTTACAAATTTAGCAAATTTAAATTTACTTTCATATCAAAAAAGATATCATCCAATAGTTTTGTAAGTATTTTAATCTACTATCCCAAACTCCAACCTCTCCCTGAATTATCTTTTCAGTGCACACATTCCTATTTTGAAATTTTAAGACCAATTGGGTTGAATATAAGTTTTATTTACAAGCTTGCCAAATTTCAATTTTAACCACCATCGAGAAGTAGTGTTCTATATCAGCTTAATCAATGTCAAGTTCTTCCATTTCTCTGGCCTCACTTTTTAAATTTGATATGTCCAGACGTCACTCGGCTCTCCGGGACTTGAATGTCAAATTTCCATTCTCAATCATACCAAAAAGTTTCTAATATTAGTTTTAGAAATTCTGAGAGGAGACCCCTTCCCCATTTTCCACACCTTTATTTTTAAATTCAGAGTCTGTTTTTGGTGATTATTATATTAATTGCCTGATAAATTTTAATCTTACTCACTGAAAAGCATTCTTTTATTTTAGTTTTGAAAATATTTTAAATCCCCTTTCACCAGCCCTCTTTTAGAAATATAAAAAAATTAACACACATTTGGCTATTTTGAGTAATCCTGGCAAATTTCAATTCTACACCTTATCTTAAGAGTTTTTAGCTTTTTACTTAAACCTTCCCCTTACATACTTACATACTCTATGGCATTAAGAACTCGAAAGTTCATTGCCACAAAGGTACGCCACCTATTCCTATCTTGTCCAGTCCACCTCACTATACCCTATATATTTAAGGTACATTCGAATCTTATCATCCCATCTGCGTCTACGTCTTCCCAATGGCCTCTTCGCATTGGGTTTGCCAGTCAATACCCTGAACACTGTTCTAGATTATTAGATTCACACTGCATATCCTATCCATCGTTAATTATGAGACTTGACTATCTTAACCTTGTCTTGTGATGAGTACAGACTATGTAACTCAACATTATATAACTTACTCCTTTCCCCAGTAACACCAATTAACCAAGTCCTACATACAAATATCAAATTTTAAGAAATATTTTTGTTATCTGGATTTATTATTCTTTCTTCCTGGCTGATTTAAATTTTATGCCTCACCTAAAAGCGTTTTTTTCATGTTTATACCCCCTTCTTCCATTCCTCAGAGTCACAATTTAAAACTTCAAGGCGTTAATAGCTACTTGGTGTTTTTATTATATCTGCTGAATTTCAGTTTTTAACTGAGAAGTTTTTGTTTCAATTAGTTTTGGAAATATTGAACACCCTACCCACATCTCTCCAACTCACTCAAAAACATTTCAAATTTTAGGGTTTATTTATCTGGAGTTTTATCTCTACATGTCTGCTAAATTTTAATTTTCTTTCTCATCCAAAAGGTATTTTCCAGTTATAGCCCCCCATTCCTCCATTTCCTGAAGCCGCATTTTGAAATTTCCCCATTTTTAGATTTTTATGATTTATGGGGAAAACCTATTTGTCAAATCTCAGAATTGCAACCCATTTAGAAGTTCCTTATCTTTGAATGCACACACACACACACACACACACACACACACACACACACACACACACACTTTATACTTTATATAGGTATATAATAATATCACTACTTTTTTTTTTAACATGCTAAATCTCCAAGACCCGTCGGCTATACGGCCGGGAACTACAACAAACAAAAACTTACATCAGTTACAAAGAGTGAGCAACAAATTAACCAGTCTTTGTGTTTACCACGTTTAATGACATAAACTAGTTGTTTGCACTTCCGTTATACTTGCTGGAGTGTAAACTCTCATAATTATGTCGATTTTTATCGGTCCTGTCCGCGGTTGCGGTCCGACGAGTCCTGAGAAGTGCGTGGACCAAGAAAATGGTTATCAGTTCTTCTTCAATTTCCCCAAGTTTGTACCGATACACAAGAGCGTGGCCGATGATTTATCACATAAAAAACGTATTTCAGAAAGAAGCATATTATAGTATTAATTCGTTTTTATCATGGAAATATGATAGTATATATAAAATGTGAATAAATAAACGCGTTTAGCGAAACACGTGGAAAGTTTAATTTGAAATCAATAACGGAATTACCTTTGAGGGGGAGGAGGGGTTGGAGATACAACCACTTACTCCCTGCACACAGTATTATCAGCAATATGTTTTTTTTTGTTCACCATCATGCCTATATTAGTGATTTATTGGTGTATTATCAGATTAATAAAATTTACAGCATCAATTTTGTTTTTTCAAAATAATAGGAATATATTCAAATGGAATTAAATGCTAAAAAAAATATTTGGGAACGTTATCATCAGTCAGCGCAGATAGTCTATCCCTCAACCTCCCCTTACTCCCCCTCCAAGCATATCTAGGTACGAACTTACACCATTCTTACGTATTTTTAAGCTCATTCATTATGACAATACATTAAACTCAAGTTGGCTAAGAAATATATTCAGTATTCACGTTTTACTTTCTCTAGAATCCTTTGAGAGAGAAGTATTGTGATCGTCAAAAATCTAAATCGAGATTTTGATTAATGTCAACGTTTCATGATCCCCTGAAACGGAAAATGTGGTTTTTGCGATTCCGTTTGCTTGTCTGTATCTCGGACTAGAACTGAAACCATACTACCCATCGGGAATAAGGTTCCCCTGAGGAGTTACTTGAATTATATATTCAACCCTAAAATTAAGGGTAGTTTTGAAGGTCAAAAAGAGATAAAAATCGATTTTCTCAAAATCTTCTCTAACGATTTTGATTATATTTTGTATCAAGATATGGTTAAACAATACAAAATAATAGAAATTTTTACTTTTTCAGGAGATTACTGTGAGGATACTATATACAAACAGAAATTTATAATTTTGATAATATTTCCATAATTATTTAAGATACGAAATAATTTGTCATTGTAAAGTAGTAGTACTATTAATGGTAAACAAATTTAATTTGGAATACATTTTTATAAAACCAATAGTTTCTGATCTTGAAGCAAACCCATATATATTGTAATGGAGTACTTTGAACTATGAAATTGATTATTCCATTCTTTTGAGGATGCTCCTCTTGTCTCAATGTTTACGTAACAGTATATATTATTTCTTTTATGAATTTCGGTGAAGTTTTTCTGCAACAACGTATCATATTTCGGTTCATATATATTATGAGTTTTTAGTAAAGGTGTTTATTTTATGAATAAAGAAAGAGAATGTATGTGCGGCGCACCGTAATATTTATTTTAAAATAATTTCATGTTCAAAAGTTACAATTATGTCCGATTATTTTTAAAACACAAATAACATTTTTACCATTTATTAATATTAATTAAAAACATAGGTTATTGAATTGACAGCTAGATTGCAGTAATATGACTCTTGAAATGTAAATTTAAACTCTTGAAGTTTATGAATTTTAAAAATTTAAACCTAAGTAAATGTAGTGTATGAATTGTAAAAATGAAAACCTAAATAGTTAAAGTATATATTTTTATTTAGTACCACGTCTTACTACCCGTTCGGTTATACTCTTGAGTACTAATTACACTCATGGATTAGGAATTGGGAAGGTTGAATTTATGGAAAACGAACCCGCATTCACATGGAGGGAGAATGGAAAACCATTTTAGGAAAAACCACCCCAGTTTACTCGATCTAGCTTTGAACCTCGGTCTCCCCGTCCTTGGCAGTCTGGCTCTACACGAAACAAGCGCGTTAGTCAACTACACCACCAAAATGGTTAAAGTGTATTAATTGTAAACATGGAAGCCTAACCTCACGAGATATATATACTATCTACAGATTAATAACTGTCTGTTGATAGCGTGATAATGTTATCTTCATTTGGTGTTGAGACTTTCCTCGAAAGCTTAACCATAAAATATGACGCTGTGCCTCGTTGAAGTTATGGGGCGTTATTCACGTGTCATGCCTTGAGAACGCGCTCATTAACTGCGAGCTATGAACGTCTAAGAGGGGTGGGGGGTGGAATTTTTCCAAGGGTTTCTTGAAAGTCAGAAGGAAGATGGAGGAATCTCTCCAAGTAGAGTGGCTATAATAGGACGTGGGCTCCGCTAAAATGAACTTTTATCTACGGGCGTACGTATTCGCCATGTTTGGCCTTGAATGACTCTTCTTGGACCTGGTCTATAAGGAGATAAACATTACTTTACAACCATTACTGTTTCCAGGCTCAGGTCTGGGTCAGTTTTTTATTCAAGCTATATATTTTTCACTACCGCCTTGCTACGCCTGTCATAGTTTCAAATGCCTTATAATCTAATTTAAGACTAAGACAGGCACAACATCCAGTCCCCGGCTGTTAATTTATCTATATGAAGGAGTAGACATATATTTTCATCAACGATAGATTTTCGGCCATGCTGGGAATCAAACCTGGGACCCTAAGCTCAGTAGGTGGAAAAACCAACGACTGAGCTAAGATGTCAGAACTCTAAGAAGAAAACATGCTAGTTTTAATCATTTAGACCTTAAATATGTCAAATATAATAAAAATCCATGTGTAATGCAACGATTTCAAAAGTAACCTTCATTACTTCAATTTTTCCTACCTGTACGATGTGTACACATTAAATTAAATTAATTAATTAAATTAAATTAAATTAAATTAAAATTAAATTAAATTAAATTAAATTAGTAAGGATAAAGAAGGTAAAACTTAAGATAAAGTGAACCCATATTATTTTTATTTAGGGAAAGTGGGAAAAAATGTCGGAAAACCACTCCCAGCACACCTATCTGGCATTCGAACCCTAGTACCTCCATCAAAAGCAACCCAGACAATAATAACTTGACACTTAGTCCAAGTGCCTACTTGTTCGAACGTGGCTAATTTATTGAATAGTTATAGTTCCAAAAATATGTCTACAGTTAGTGAATTAAAACACAAATAAAAAATAACATATTTATTACAGACAACATAATATTCAGATCATTGATACAATCAGAATCAGGTCAAAGCGAAAGAGTTTACTGGTTCTTGTATACAGCTTTTAAATTCTTATTAGTATGTCAGCATAGTATGCAGTAAACCTTAGTAAATTTTAATATCACATAGAATAAAAAGAATATAGCAGTAAACAAGATAAATCAACCAAAAGTCTCTAAAAAACCTGTGTAAAAATTAGTCGCAGCAGCTATAGAAGGTTTGACTCTTTTAATGTCAGACATTTTGGTTTAAAGATAAGTTTTTATTAATTATTAAAGTCAAGGGACATATATTTTCGATTAAAGTTTCTGAAGTTAATCAATTAATAGCACCAATGGTTGCTGTGATTATAAATTATTTCGATATACAGCGTATATATATATATATATATATATTTCGATATACCTCGATATATATATTTCGATATATATATATATATATATATACATATATATATATACACAATACAGTAGGCCTTACAATTCTCAAAGGTACACCATTTGTTACGTATTAACTAAAGATGCGGTAATAGAACGGACTAATGTCTTACAAACAGAATTTTACCTATAAAACACAAATTTTGTTTTAAAATACGAGTTTTACTAAGAATTCGTGAGACGTCAATTTCACACCTTTATTGTTTTATTTCGGGAACTAAAAAATACGTAATCATGATTTATTTCAATTTGAAACCAGATCTAGCACTTTTAAAATGGATTTTTCAAACGTTTCTTGGAAACACTGTTCGCAAAAATTTGGTATTCCTACTTATAGGGAATAAATGAACGAAAGAAAAACAAACTAGATAAAAAAATATATAAAAATGTATAAAAATGCCTAAAAAATTTACACAAACTAAGGTAACATTACCTGAAATTTCTAAGACTGACCTATACAATATACATTTATACAACTAGGGGATCATGCACGGAGTCTACACACTCATTATTATTCTATGTTATGAACAAAAAAACACAAGATAATCACAGATCCACAAGATGCGGGCTCTTCTAATGAGCATAGCGGAATTTGAACAGAAACTATGAAGAGGAGTTAAGAAGTTCTGTTAAAATTCCACGAGGTTCTAGGTAAAAATTCAAAAACTGTTGAGGTTTTATGTGTAGGAAATTAAATTAAACACAATTACTGAATTCATATTTCATTTATTCTAGCAAAATAAGTTTTTTATTAAATAAACTGCAAAATAACTCATTTTAGCTCATGCTCCTTTCCACAACAACCGTAGTCAAGATATTCATGGAAGTGTCATTGCGTAATGTAAATTTATATATAGCCTTTTACTGGTATTAAATTTAATTCAAATTTATTGTAATTCAGATATTAGCTTACACACACACACACACACACACACACACACACACACAAACATATATATATAATATAATAGAATATATATATATATATATATATAAGGGTTGCATATATATTCTAAAATATCCTAAAATGCAAATACTAACATAAGTTTGAAAACAACAAGAAAAAAATTATGTTTGTATAAATATTATCTTTTACGGCTAATAAATGGTCATACATAATTGGTCAGATGGATTAAGATGCTAGTCTCGCATATAAGTTAATTTACAGTTTATTGCAAGGTCTATGACCATTATTGTTGAAACTGTCGCAGGAGTCCCAAGCTTATAAGTTATAACCATTGGGTTGAAACGGTCACAGGAGGCCAGTGTCTAAACCCATTGTGTTGAAACTGTCACAGTAGGCCAAGATTTATAACCATTATGTTGAAACGGCCATGTAAGGCCAGGGTTTATAGCCATTGTGTTTAAACTCTCACAGGAAGCAAGGATTTGTAGCCATTGTGTTGAAACTGTCATGGGTGACTAGGGTTTATTAACCATTGTGTTGATATGGTCACAGGAAGCAAGGATTTGTAGCCATTGTGTTGAAACTGTCATGGGTGACTAGGGTTTGTTAACCATTGTGTTGATATGGTCACAGGATGCAAGGATTTGTAGCCATTGTGTTGAAACTGTCATGGGTGACTAGGGTTTATTAACCATTGTGTTGATATGGTCACAGGAAGCAAGGATTTGTAGCCATTGTGTTGAAACTGTCATGGGTGACTAGGGTTTATTAACCATTGTGTTGATATGGTCACAGGAAGCAAGGATTTGTAGCCATTGTGTTGAAACTGTCATGGGTGACTAGGGTTTATTAACCATTGTGTTGATATGGTCACAGGAAGCAAGGATTTGTAGCCATTGTGTTGAAACTGTCATGGGTGACTAGGGTTTATTAACCATTGTGTTGATATGGTCACAGGAAGCAAGGATTTGTAGCCATTGTGTTGAAACTGTCATGGGTGACTAGGGTTTATTAACCATTGTGTTGATATGGTCACAGGAAGCAAGGATTTGTAGCCATTGTGTTGAAAGTGTTATGGGTGACTAGGATTTGTTAACCATTGTGTTGATATGGTCACAGGAAGCAAGGATTTGTAGCCATTGTGTTGAAACTGTCATGGGTGACTAGGGTTTATTAACCATTGTGTTGATATGGTCACAGGAAGCAAGGATTTGTAGCCATTGTGTTGAAAGTGTTATGGGTGACTAGGATTTGTTAACCATTGTGTTGATATGGTCACAGGAAGCAAGGATTTGTAGCCATTGTGTTGAAAGTGTTATGGGTGACTAGGGTTTGTTAACCATTGTGTTGATATGGTCACAGGAAGCAAGGATTTGTAGCCATTGTGTTGAAACTGTCATGGGTGACTAGGGTTTATTAACCATTGTGTTGATATGGTCACAGGAAGCAAGGATTTGTAGCCATTGTGTTGAAAGTGTTATGGGTGACTAGGATTTGTTAACCATTGTGTTGATATGGTCACAGGAAGCAAGGATTTGTAGCCATTGTGTTGAAAGTGTTATGGGTGACTAGGGTTTGTTAACCATTGTGTTGAAACGGTCATATGATGTCAGGGTTCAAGTCCTGACAAGGCACACTGGGGGTTAAATTCTCCATATACAGTCATATTAATGGGGTAGGTAGAAGAAAAGTATAATTTAGAGGAAATTAACAAACATTGACGTAAAGGAGGAGGCAATTTTTTTTTAAGAATACATGCCCTTAGTACCCTCACCAGGATTTGAAGCCCAGATTTCTTTTTACCAGCTAAACATACCAGACGAAATTGACGCCTCAGCCCATATGCCCATCAATGCCAATGTCCCTGGTAAAAATAAAAAACTGGTAATGCAAACTTTGGAGCTTTGCTCATGGGTATAATACACAATATTTGTTGTGATAATAACGTAATAGTTAACATCAGGTGTATTGCATCACTTTAAATTTAATAGTTAAATATGAAACTGGTTCTGTAGAGATATTTAATACTTGTCAACAATATTTCAAAATAAATTCACAAATAAAATACAAGCGATGAATCACAGATTAAAGTTAAAACTTTTTCTTTCGTGTTTTTTGTAGCTTTTTTTTAAAAATTTGTCCGCATCAACTTTGGGTTTTGATTTGAAGTGCGACGAGTAATTTGAATTCCGGTCCGGTTGACATGTAAGAGTATATAGCTTCCCACAGTAGCCTTTTATTCCCATCCTTTACTCACTTCATTTCTTCCTATCTCTTTTTCTCTGAGCTTCCACGGGTAACGGTTTTTCCCCTACCATGTTTACAAATTAGTATTTCCCCCTTTTATGTGTTATTTCTTTCCCTCTACCTTTGCCACCAAATGTAGCCTGGTTCTCAATACTAGTGTAGGTGGTCAGAGGGAGATAAAACACAGGATGTCCTCAGCCTGGCTTTCATCATACACCCAAATAACACAGTGTGTTACTATTTAATAATGCAGATCCATATTATAAGAGCTCCAACTTTATTTAAAAGCTTAAGTAACATGGAAGACGTAAACCCCACATTTGCACTATCAGAGTAGGCAGGGTAAGTTCATCTCCCCAAAAAGGTTTTGAAAAAGGAGATAAAACATCCCTTTTCATACAACAAACGTAAAATTGAAATTTTAATAGTCTATTTTTAAAGCGTAGTGACATTTGAGTAAGCTCATGAAACGAATGTGTTAGTTTATTTTGGCAAGATAACTGATACCTTTCTGCCTAACGCACCTGTAGAATCAGGTTTGCGTGGAGCTCGGAGGTCGATGCGCGCGCAAATGTTCATCACAGCCACTGAAGGCGACCAGTAAAAGCCGGCTATCTCCGTCTCGTGAGTGTTACATTCTGAGTATTCAGAGTATTTTTCAAAGGTTTATTTCAGTGTAGATTAGTTTAGTTTTGTAATTGTGACTTGAATTCTATTATTTTATTGAGTTATTTTGAATTTCATATTATAATATATATCAAACTATCAATAAAATCTTAGGATCTAGTACATGTACTGTAGGGAAAAAAAAAATGGCAGACGCTGTATACCCCAACAATACATTTTTATTATATTTTACTTGACTTTATTTGTCTTTTGAAAGAAAATTGCATTTAAAAGGATGAATAGCAATACCAAGACTAGACATTTCACTGAAAGTATAGCAAAAATTAAGTAAATAATTGATATGGCTATTATTATTAGTACTGGAATTGGTAGTCTGCCAGTACTGTATTATACAACTTAGTAAAAATCCCATTTTTGACACTGTTAAGTGTGTCCGTTTATGAGTATTCATGACTCATACTACCCAAAAAGTATCATCATGCTTCGCCACTGCACATCCGACCAATTAGTTTGCAAAGCAGTGTCACTCTTACAGAATGACTCATACAGGAGCAGTACATTACCAAAATATGCTTTGTATCGCTCTTCTTCCTCACTAAGATATTTGCTCTCCATCATATACATACATTTTACGTGACAAATCCTCTCACATTTTGGCCCGCCTACAGGTTAAGCATTTTGGTAAACAATTTGTACTTCAATCAAGATTTTTTGAAACCCAGGTTATAGTAAACTCAACCAAATTATAAGGCCTCTCTCGGACAAAAGTGTGATGGACTTGGGTCTTCTTCTACTCGACAATGTATACGGATTTATAATCGTATTCTATAGGGACTATTTGGAAAAGACAAAAAACAGCTAGCCATTTATATTACTAACTTTGAATATGGTAATGATGATGAAGGGCTATCAGTCGCTAATGAGTACGATTGTCTTCCATCGATATTATCAGTCGAAATTTGGGTTCTTGGAGTTACAGACTCTACTTCAGTATTGGCATACATTGTCTGCGTAAACCACCGGCTGTTGAGGGTTGACTCTCCTAATACATTATCATTCTTTCCTATTATTACGCTTGTCAGATTGGTGTTTGTTATGTTCGAAGTGATTTTGGCCTTCTTTAACAAGCCGACGCCGTGCCGGGAAATTGGCTGCGGTGGCCTCCTAGTTGTCAATGTTGGTCAAGCACTTCTTCATGTTGAACTTAAGAACGTTCTTGTACCGTTTGTGCTGTCCACTATCCTTCAGCTCTGAGTACATAATCTGCTTTAGAATACAAGTTTCAGTCAAGCAAACAACGTGGCTTGTCCATCGAAGTTTGTGCTTGATGATAAACGCTTAAATTATTTTAATATTTGCCTCTTCCAAGACACTGATGTTAGCACGCCAGTCTTACCAGTTCATCTTGAAAGTTCTCCTAAGACAGCGCTGATAGTACCTCTATAGAAATTTGAGGTGCTTCCTGTAAGTGGTTCAAGCATCGCACTCATAAGTAAGAGTTGGTATTATGATAATTTGGTACACGTACTGTTTAGTCTGAGTATTGATATTAGGATTGTAAACGATCCTTTCTCGCAGCAAGCTGAAAGCTGTGCTAGCACATTTTAGGTGGTGTTGGAGCTCAGCATCAATATTTGCATTTGTCGATAGGTGACCTACAAGGTAGGGAAAGTGTTCAATGTTCTGCAAGACCTCCCCACTAATTGTGATGACAGGAGCTACGACGTTGGAATTGAGTGAAGGTTGATAAGAATCTTCTTCTTTCTGATGGCAAGGCCCGGAACAATGAAAATATAGGCCTCATTGAATGTAATCAAAATAACCTGTAGGTTCTCTTCTGGATTAGCCAAAACAACGTTGTCATCAGCATACTGGAATTAAAGAACGGACGATGTTGATATCTTGGTCTTCGCTTGGAGTTTGTTAGGGTTGAATAAGCTCCCCTCCATCCTGTACATTATCTTTACATTTGGTCACAGTTTCCCATTTATAAAAAAAATATAAATTCAACAATCATTAATGATAAAGTGGAGGCAATTACTCATCCCAGTTTGACACCCGTTGTTATCTCAAATGATTCTCCAAGTTCATTGATAAGAACGTTTACATTCATGTTATAGCTTAGCAGCCAAATAATCTGAATGCATTTTGGGGGTTAGACCATTAGAGCTAAAACCCTCCAAAGTGTATCTCGATTAACTGAGTCAAAGGCCTTGAAAAATAAATTAGGACCATGTATACAAGGCAATTTTCTTCCCTGGATTTCTCATACATTTGCCTTGCGCTAAAGATTATGTCAACTGTGCCTCGGTTGGGTCTAGCTCCACATTGTGTCTCTGGTAAAGGTTCTTCAGTGAGTGGTATCAGACAGTTGAAGATAATTCTGGCTAGAGTTTTTCCATCAACAAAAAGCAAGGATATTCTAAGATAGTGAGCTTTGCCTCCTAAATGAAAGTGGTCACTATTAATATGTCTGTTAAGACAAAAGGGATAATTATGGAGTTTTATATCTTGACACTGAGGGCATGTCTATGCTCAGTTAGGATTGGGCATCCTTTCTTGAATACTTCGTCAGGAATTCTGTCAAATCAATCTACCTTATTATTCTTGAATTGTATAGTGGCATCTTTGAACTCCCGTAAAGAAGGAGCTTTGCCAAGTCTTGTATTGGCTTTTGAAAAATTATTGCAAAAAATGCCCTCATCAACGTGTGCATCTCTGTTTAAGAGTTCTTTGAAGGGATTCTTCCATTGGGTGCCAATAAAGATGCTGTCTTTGAGGAGCATAGTACCATCCTTGGATCTAAGGGAATTTAGGTCCTTAGTAGAGGGCCACATACAGTTTTAGTAGCACTGATAAAATCTCGGGTGTTGTTGGTTTCAGCTAAATGCTGCATTTACTGGGATTTCAACGTCCATCACTGATTTTTCAGGGCCCCAGCTCTTCTTTGCATTTGGGTCTTAGCTTTTTGATAATGTTATTTCTTGGAATATAATCTAGGACCATTTTTACAAGCAATGTGTGCATTTATCTTCTTGTTTATGATACTTTGAATCTCTAGTTCATTCACATAAAACCAATTTAGATGTTTTTTTCTTTTTGAAACCAACCAATTTTTTTTCAATCCGACAATACTACAGACCCGAACGCGGACCAAAGTTGTCCAAACTTGTCGGAATATTCATTTGGTAGTTTTTCACTGGGGAGTTGATTGAACCATATCTTGATATTATCTTTCTTGAAACGTTCAGTGATCAATTTACACCTTATAAATCTTCTCTGCTTCTTTCTCATTAGAGAAACATGCAGAGCCATTACAATACGTATCAGTCAATGGTCAGTCCAGCAGTCATTAGCATTGCCAGAGACTTTCTGATTAGTACATCATGTTGGTCTCAGGCATGCACGATTACACAGTCAATTAGATTTCAGTGCTTTGATTTGCGATGTTGCTGTGATGTTTTAAGCTTCTAATCTTGCCGGAAAATGGTATTTGTAATAATAAGGCTGTTTTCGAGCATTTTCCCAGTATTTGAGTTCCATTAGAGTTATTATTGCTCTCACCCTCTTTACCAATTGTGACAGTCATTAGTGCCGAGTCCATACTAGCTCAAGCATTGAAGTCTCCTAGGAGAATAAGCTTGTCCAATCGTGGCAGAAGCACATAAATTTGGGAGTAAAATTTTCAAAAACTTTATATATTTTGAAAATTGCTATAACTATTTGGTTCCAAATTGGTATTTCGGAAGTGTTTGACATGATAAATAACACTGTGGACTTGTTTTTGGCGTGAAAACTTATAATTGGATAGTTGTCTGAAGACTGATTTTTCAAAAACTTGAAACATTCCAAAAATTGCTCTAATGATCTGGTTGCAAATGAGTATCTTAGGAGTGTTTGACATAAATAAAATAGCCTTGTATACTTATTTTTGGGGTAAAAAAAAATCAGTCAACATATTTTTCAAATTTTTTAAATATTTTGAAAATTCTTCTATCAATTTGTTTACAAATAGGTATCTTGAGATTGTTTGATATGAAATTATTATTCTTCGTATGAAAACTCATTTTTGGATAGTTTACAGGATTGATTTTTCTAAAACTCGTAGTATTTTACAAATTAATCTAACAATTTGGTCCCAAATTGGTATCTTGAGAGTGTTTGTAAGGAATAATAGTATTGTTTTCTTGTTTTTGGGGCAAAGAGTAAAGAATCAATAATGGGATGTTTACTCATGATTGTTTTTTCAAAAGTTTTAAAAAATGGCCCCAACGATTTTATTCTACATGAGTATCGGGAATATTTGACATAATAATTAGCACTACATACTTATTTTTGGGCTAAAAATTAATTTATATGCAGTTAAGGGCTGCTTTTTCAAAAACTTGAATTATTTCAAAATGGCTTTGACGATTTGGTATCAAATGAGTAATTTGGGAGTGTCAAACATGGTAAATAGCGCTGTATATTTATTCCGGTTGGGAGGTATAATGGATTTAAGGGTAATTTCCTGAAAAATGATTTTCAAAAACTTTAAAATTCAAAAAATCAATGTAATTATTTGGTTACAAATGGGTAGCTCGGTAGTGTTTGACATAACAAATAACACTGTACACGTTACTTTTGGGATAGCAGTTTACTAAAGATAACAGAAAGTGTTTAAGTGAGAGGAGAGTAATGGAATAAATTTAAGGATGAAGAGGGGTGGAAGGAAAGAGGAAGATGGAGGCATTTTACTAAACTGACTCAGCCACAGCCTGGGAACAGTTGATGATGATGAGTTTACTGAAGACTTATTTTTGTAAATTTTAAATATTTTTGAAAATATATTTACCAATTTTGTTCAAAATTAATGTTGGGAGAATATTTTATGTGATAGTTTTTTAATAAATTAATTTAAGGGTAATTTACTTACTATAAATTATTAAATTATATAAAATATGAAATACTTCAAAATTGACATTTAAGATTAATTTCAAAATGGGTAATTGGGAAAAGTGTTTCATGGTAAATAAGAATCCATTTAAATTTTTACAAATTACAATTAATTTAAGTGTGGTTTGGATATAACTTATTTTTGAAAATTATAAATATGGTAAAAATAATTTAACAACCAATTAACGTTTATAATTCGAACTTTTATCGTGTTTAACAAGATGAGAGGTGTGTAACCCGAACGGGTTACGTGGTGTTAAATAAATAAACAAACAAGATTATGTGTTTGTTTTCTTGAGTAAAATTTATTTAAAGTTAGTTTACTGATAAACTATTTTATGAAATTTTCTTCGAAGCTATTTTTCCCAAAATGAGAAAGCTTGTGCGATTGTGTCTTAACAATTATTTTATTTTTAAATTCAATTTAATATATTCTTTATACTTGTTATATTGTCTGCTAATTACACCTTCTCTTCTTGTTTATATACATATTTGTGTAAGCAGTTTGCCTTCCCTAGTGTGGTTTATTTCCGCTGTTAAGGTGTTATTTTTTTCTTTTGAACTATTTAATCTTTTATCTTGCAGGCTGTATTTTTATTCTTTCCAACCCATTTTTTTTATTTAAGTTCTCTTGTTATTAGCGCATTTTTTTTTCTTTCCTTATAGTGTTTATTTTTCTTGCTATGTTTCTTCCACGTGTTAATTTGTTCTACGCATTTTTTCCACCTTCTTCTCTGAGTTCTCGTTTCCTTCTCTCATCCCCTAGCCAATCTATCGCCTTTACAGTCTATTCCTCGTTTGTAGCATGATATATATATATATATATATATATATATATCTGATGAACGCATATTAAAATATGAATTGCAAACCTCCCCTCCCTTGTTCCACTTCCTTCCAACTCTTGACAGCTATATATATATATATATATATATATATATATATATATATATATATATATATATATACAGAGCCATCCATTGGGACCACCCTCCTACCAACAAATGTTTGTTGATTTACACCAAACTTTTTATCGTTTAATTTCCCTTGCCAGAATATGAATGATAACGAGTTGGTGTTCAACACAGGTTTGATACAAAAAATATACTTAAAATCAGAACCAGAACATAATTTAAGTTAAGAATGATAAAAAAAAAATTCCGGTTTTAAATTGAATACTTGCTGAAAAATAAAAATATATCTTGAGGCTATTCAGATATACGAACAATCATTATTCTTATATATATATATACAAGTACACAACTTTTTTTCTCTTCCTAAAGAGGAATTATATTTGATTTACTTGCAACACATCTCACTACTCTTTAGGAATATTCACATACTTACACAAATGTGGTAGGGACGAGGGAAGTTGAAGTTTATATAAAATGTATCATTATTTGAGTAGGGAGAGAGTGGTAGTCCATTTAGTAAAAAAATAATTAATAATTCATCCAAGTGGGACTAAATATCGGTATCCTTGTCACCAGTGGACCAAAACAGACGAAACTGACCAGCTAAGGTCTTAAAACTGACCCAACATCTTATTCGCACGGTTATAAATTCCTTGATGATGATTTTACAATTAATTATATTAATGTTGGTTGGTCTGAGAATCGCACTTATTTCAATAAGAATATACACGTATCACAGATTGAGCTAAGATGTAGAAAAAGTGTGAAATACATGCAACTTAATTTTATTCACATCTTAAATTAGTAAAAGCTATCGATCGATTCAGTTGAAGAATACAAATAAAAATGTCTACAAACAATCTCAAGGCAGTTGAAAGTTATTGAATCTCAACCTTCTGTGTGAAAATATCGACCACATTCTGTGGGATGAAACAATTCAGTTTTATTTTAATTTATGATAGTCTAGGAACATTTTTTTGTGAACTTTATATCGAGTATTGAATTAATATAATCAGTATTAATATATACTGAACATTTTCTACACACGCCAATCTAGGAAAGAAAATACAACATAAGATTGATTTCATAGATTTTAATTTTGATAGTTTAATTTATGATCATAAATAAATAATAATAGTAAATTTTTGACAAAAATGTAAATATTCAAATAGAATTAATAAAATTATTGATATATGTTTAGGAATTCAAAACTGTATGATTAATTTAAAGTTAATTTACTTTTAATTTTAAATTAGTTTTCTCGACTGAATATTTTTTTCAAAAATTAATAATTAAATTCAATTTACTTTCTAAAAACTTCACAGGAGTAAACAAAATTGCATTCTACGATAACCATTGAACACGTAAATGATTCCACGTGGCAATTAAAAAAAAAGGGGGGGGGGATCCTGGCATCGTGAAAATGGGATTTTATAAAACAAAAATCCTTCTAGGATATCTACTTGGATGAATAGTCAGCCTATATTAATATCTAGTGTGTATTTGTGAGATGAATTCACATATTTAATGGATTGGTAAATAATTTAATCACCATCGTATCATAGCCTATCAACGATTCCGTACCTTGATCGGTATAATCACCAAATACATACGCAGATAAGAGCAAGTAGGACTAGCCGGGAGGGGTATTGAAGCATTGACACAGACAATGGGTGGGTGTACACCTCAAGACCCCATTCTTCTCTTGTGGTGACAACTTACAGGAGACCTTACTCTGGGATAAGCCATATGTAACATTCCCCTCTCCCCATCCTACTGCTGGGTAGTTCTAGCCACCACGTCCTCAAAAACAGTATGTCGATGTAGTCCCCTCCCCCTCTGTGAGATATGTCATGGCCATGACGTCACGTGTGAGATATGGTCTCGTATCGTCGGACACGGTTCACACACCTCTCTACCCCCCCAAACCACCGGGTACCTTAGTAACGGCTGGTCTTCTAATTCCGTGTACCGTTCCGTTACAGTGATTCATGTGAACCATCTGCAATGCAAGGACCGGTAATTACAGGCTCGGTTGTAGAAGTTTGGAGCCCTGAACATGACCCGAGAGACCGGGTTCAGTCTTGAATGGAGGCAGTACGTATTGGATTTCCCTACCAGTGATTTGTCGTCATATCTATAAAGAACAGTGCTTGCCATAATTTTAGAAACGTGACACAATTAATAGAAATACAAACTTTCACAACCTACATAATTTAAATGGACATGATTTTATATTTTCAAACAATTATAAAATTTTAACATTTCCGAAACTTTTCATGACCCACAGTTTAGGAACACCTGCTAGGAAAATACTGATGTGTTTTTTCATCATGGATTAGTACTCGTAAGGGTTATAAATCTACGCATACGATTATCAGTAAATTACACTAGTGGAATAAGGATGATGAAGGTAGAATTTAAGAGGAAACGTATCTGCATTTGCGTGGAGAGAGTATGAAATTACTTAAGGGAAATAAAACCTCTCAGTACCCCTGACCCTTATTAAATGACATGCACCTGGCCGGGATTCAAACCTTGATCTCTACATCACCAACAACCCAGACCATCACAAGAGTTATGACTCTACGGAAATGATTCGGAGCTGTAAGACGATGTGTTCTCTCTCTCTCTCTCTCTCTCTCCCTCCCTCTCTCTAACACACACACACACACACACGGTATTAATAAATAAATAAATAAACAATTATATATAAATTCATTCCATGTATTTATATTTATATTTTTTAATTCCATGTATATATATATAGATATATATATTCCATGTATTTATACGGTATGACAGATACTTTTTTCCTTGTATCAGTGTTAAAAGAGGTCGAATACAAATCTAGAGGACCCCGGTTTGATTCCGGATAGTGCTGATAAAATATATCTACTATTTGCAGTGTGTATAACCCGAACGGGTAGTAAGACGCGGTGCTAATAATAAAAATACTATTTGCATACGGGATTTTATTTCTTTTTATTCACTAACTATCGTGGCAGTTGGTAGGCAGTATTCAGTTATAAGGGTTACATAAGAGTTATTTGAAGTTTCAATAGGCAATTTTACAATATTCTTCATTTGTTTCTCACACTTTAAAATAGCATTAGTAATTAGGACTGACGATATTTCCTAATCCGCATAGAAT
>JBCFYV010000012.1:20166206-20207968 GCA_039000515.1 Timema cristinae | reverse complement strand
TCTTTAAATACAACCCGAATCGGGTAAAAGCGAAAGAGTTTACTGGTTCTTGTATACAGCTTTTAAATTCTTATTAGTAGTCAGCATAGTATGGGGAAAACCCTTAGTAAATTTTAAATCCCATAGAATAAAAAAATATAGCATTAAACAAGATAAATCAACCAAAAGTCTCAAAAAAAACCCTGGTAAAAATTAGTCGCAGCAGCTATAAATTTTGACTCTTTTAATGTCAACTTTTTGGTTTTAAAAAGTTAAGTTTTTATTAATTATTAAAGTCAAGGGACAAAATTTTTTTCGATTAAAGTTTCCAAACTAAAAAATTTAAAATACCCCAAATTTGTTGCTGTATTATAAATTATTTCGAAATACAGCGATATAAAATTTTATATACCTCGATATATCCCTTTCGATATATAAAAATATATATACATATATAATTATAATATAAAATATAAATATATATAATATATATATAAAAAAATATATAAAAATATATAAAAAACACACATACAGTGGGCCCTTTAAACAATTCTCAAAGGCCCACCTTTTTGTTACGTATTAACAAAAAGATGCGGAAAAGAACGGGCTAAGGTTTTTACAAACAAATTTTTAAAACCTATAAAACACAAATTTTTTTTTTAAAAATACGAGTTTTACTAAGAATTCGTGAGACGTAAATTTTCCCCACCCCTTTTAAATTTTTTATTTCGGGAACAAAAAAAAAATTACGTAACCCCTGATTTATTTCAATTTGAAACCAGATCTAGCACTTTTTAAAATGGATTTTTCAAACGTTTCTTGGAAACACTTTTTCGAAAAAAATTTGGGTTTCCTACTTAAGGGAATAAATGAACGAAAGAAAAACAAACTAGATAAAAAAAAATAAAAAAAAATGTATAAAAATGCCTAAAAAATTTACACAAACTAAGGTAACATTACCTGAAATCTCTAAGACTGACCAAATACAAATACTTTTAATACAACAAGGGGGATCATGCACGGAGTCTACACACTAAATTATTATTCTATGTTATAACAAAAAAACACAAATAATCACAAAAATCCACAAGATGCGGGCCTTCTAATGAGCATAACGGAATTTGAACAGAAACTATAAGAGGAGTTAAGAAATTTTTTGTTAAAATTCCACGAGGTTCTTTGGGAAAAATTCAAAAAAATGTTGAGGTTTTTTTGTGGGGAAATTAAATTAAACACAATTTTCGAATTCATATTTCATTTATTCTAGCAAAATAATTTTTTTAAAATTAAATAAACTGCAAAATAACTCTTTTTAAGCTCATGCCCTTTCCACAAAAATTTAAACCTTAGTCAAGATATTCAGGGAAAAGGTGTCATTCCCGTAATGAAAATTTTTATAAAAACCCTTTTTTGGGGGTAAAAAATTTTAATTTTAAAATTTTTTTAAAAATTTTAAAATTAGTTTAAACCACACACCACACACACCACACACACACACACACAAAAAAAAAAAAAAAAATATAATTTTTTAATAAAATAAATAAAATAAAATATTATTATATATATAAAAAAATAAAAAAAATATAAGGGTTCATATTTTTTTTTCTAAAAATTAAAAGAAAAACTAAAAAATTTTTGAAAAAACCCAAGAAAAAAATTTGTTTTTAAAATTTTTTATCTTTTAGGGCTAATAAATGGTAAAACAAATTTTGGTCAGAAGGTTTTTTAAATGTAGCCCCGCAAAAAAAATTTTAATTTACAGTTTTTTTCAAGGCCCTATAACCTTTTTGTTAAAACCCCTTCCGCAGGAGCCCCAAGTTTAAAGTTATAACCTTTGGGGTTGAAAGGTCCCCGGGGGCCGGGTTTTAACCCCTTTTGTTTTGAAACGAAAGAGGCCGGGTTTAAAACCATTTTTTAAAAACGGCCATGTTAGGGGGGGGTTTTTATACCTTTGTGTTTAAATTTACGGGGAAAAAAGGGGTTTTTTGGACCCAAAAATTTGTGTTGAAATGGGGGGGTGAGGGGGGTTTTTTAAACCCATTTTTTTTTAAATTCACAGGAAGCAATTTTTTGTACCTTTGTTTAAACTTCATGGGGACGGGGGTTTATTAACCTTGTGTTGAAAGGGTAAAGGGGAAGCAAGGTTTTGTAGCCTTTGTGTTAAAAGTTTTTAGGGGTGACTGGGGTTTTTAACCATTGGTTGATATGGTCACAGGAAGAAAGGGATTTGTACCCATTGTTTTTGAAATTTTAGGGGGGACGGGTTTTTTTAAACCTTTGTTGAATGGCACAGGAAAAAATTTTTGTACCATTGTTTAAATTTTGGGGGAGGGGGGTTTTTAAAAACCTTTTTTTTTGAAAAGGGTCACGGGAAAAAAAGGATTTACCATTGTTGAAAGTTTTTATGGGTGACGGGGTTTTTTAACCATTGTTTGAAACGGTCTATGATGTCGGGGTTAAAGTCCTGAAAGGCACCCCGGGAAAAAAAATTTCTCCAAAAACAGCCCTTTTAAAATGGGGTTTTAGAAAAAAAAAAAATTTGAAAAATTTTAAAAAACATGAGTAAAGGGGGAGGCTTTTTTTTAAAAAAAACATCCCCTTATACCCCCCCGGGGTTTTGAACCCCAGATTTTTTTTAAAACCAGCAAACCCCCCAAAACAAATTGACGCCCACCCCTTTTCCCAAAAAACCCCCAAAATTTTCCCTGGAAAAAAAAAAAAACCGGGAAAAAAAAAAACGGGAGTTTTGTCAGGGGTAAAAATAAAATTTTTTGTTGTGAAAATAACGAAAAATTTTAACCGGTTTTTTTGCATCTTTTTAAAATTTTTAAAATTAAAATAAAACGGTTCGTAGAGATTTTTAATATTTGAAAACAATTTTTCAAAAAAAACACAAATAAAATAAAGGGGGGGGAATCCAGTTTAAAAATTTAAAAAATTTTTTTCTTTCTTTTTTTTGTAGTTTTTTTTTAAAAATTTTCCCCCCGCATCAATTTTGGGTTTTTTTAAATTTTGAAGGCGGGGATAATTTAAAATTTCCCCCCGGGGGGCCCGGGTTTAAAAAACTTTTTGGGAAAGAGTTTTTTTTAGTTTTCCCCCCCTTTTTTTCCCCCCCTTTTTTTATTCCCCCTTTTTTTCCCCCCTTTCCCATTTTTCTTTTTTCCCTTATCTTCTTTTTTTTCCTAAATTTTTCCCAAAGGGGGGGGGGGGGGGGGTAAGGGGGGGGGTTTTTTTTTTTTCCCCTTTTTTTTTTTACCATTTTAAAAATTTAAATTTTTTTCCCCCCCCCTTTTTTAAGGTTTAAAAAAAAAAAAATTTTTTTTCCCTTCAAAACCTTTGCCCCAAATGGTACCGGTTCTTAAATTTTTATTTGTAGGTTTGGTTTCAGGGGGAGAAAAAACACAGGATGCCCCTCACCGGTTTTCATCATACCCCAAAAAACCCCGGGGGTTTATTTTTTTAAAAAATGCGCCCATATTATAAGAGCCCAACTTTTTTTAAAAAGAAAGTAACAGGGAAACAAAACCCCCAACTTTTGCACTATCAGGGGGGGGCGGGGAAAATTTTCACCCCCCCCAAAAAGGGTTTTTTAAAAAAGGAAATAAAACTCCCTTTTCTACAACAAACGTAAAATTAAATTTTTAATATTTTTTTTTTAAAAGCGTAGTGACATTTGAGTAAGCTCATAAAACGAATTTTTTAAGTTTTTTTTGGCAAGAAACTAAAACCCTTTCTCCCTAACGCACCGTGAACAGGGTTTTGGGGGGCTGGGGGTCGATGGGGGCGCAAATGTTCATCACAGCCACTGAAGGCGACCATAAAAGGGGGCTATCTCCGTCTCGTGGTGTTAAAAATTTTGGTTTTCAGAGTTTTTTTCAAAGGTTTTTTTCAGTTTAATTTTTTTTGTTTTGTAAAATTTTGACTTAAATTTTTATTATTTTTTTAGTTATTTTAAATTTTATATTAAAATTATAAACAAACTACAAAAAAATTTAGGGTCTAGTACATGTACTGTGGGGGGAAAAAAAAAAGGCAGCGCTGTTACCCCAACAATCATTTTTTTATTTTTACTTTACTTTATTTGTCTTTTGAAAGAAAATTGCTTTTTTAAAAAGGGGAAAAAGCAATCCAAAACCAGACTTTTTACTGAAAGTATAGCCAAAAAATTTAATAAATAATTGTTGGCTTTATTATTATACTGAATTTGGGGGCGCCAGTACTGATTTAAAAACTTAAAAAACCCCTTTTTTTCACTTTTAAAGGGGGTCCGTTTATGGTATTTATGCCCCAAACTAAACCCCAAAAAATATCATAGTTTTCCCCCCTGCCAAACCCCCCAATTTTTTGAAAAACATGTCACTTTTACGAAGACTCTACAGGGGCATACTTTTCCCAAAATATGCTTTGTATCGCTCTTCTTCCTCACTAAAATTTGCTCCCCATCATAAAACATACTTTTTTCTGAAAACCCTTCCATTTTGGCCCCCAACGGGTTAAGCATTTGGAAAACAATTTGTACTTAAATTAAGATTTTTTGAAACCCAGGTTTTTAGAAAACCCAAACCCAAAATTTAAAGGGCCCCCCGGGAAAAAAGGGTTGGGGATTGGGGTCTTTTCTACTCGCCAATGTATAGGGAATTAAATGGGTTCTATGGGCTTTTTGGGAAAAAAGACAAAAAAAGCTACCCATTTTATTTAAAAATTTTTAAATATGGTAAAAAAAAAAGGGGCACAGTCGAAAAGGACATTGTTTTCCATCGATTTTTATCGAAAATTTTGGGGTTTTTGGGTTTTACAGACTCACTTCATATTGGAAACCATTGTCTGCGTAAACCCCCGGCTTTTTGGGGGTTCCCTTCCTAATACATTATTTCTTTCCTATTTTTAAATTGTCAGTTTGGGTTTTTGTTAGTTAATGTTTTTGGGCCTTTTTTTAACAACCCAAAGGGCCGCCCGGGGGAAAATGGCTGCGGTGGCCTCCTGTTGTCTTTTTTGGTCAAGCACTTCTTCTTTTTAATTTAAGAACGTTCTTGTACCGTTTCTGTCCACTATCCTTCAGCCGATACATAATCTTTTAGAATACAATTTAAAGAAAGCAAACAACTGGCTTTTTTTCCATCAAATTTTTTGTGCTTGAAAAAAACGTTTAAATTTTTTTAATTTTTTTTCCCTTTTTCCCCAAGACACTGATTTAGCACCCCCAGTTTCCCAAATTCACTTAAAAGTTCTCCTAAAAAAGCGGATAAAACCTTTAAAAAAATTTTTGAGGGCTTCCAAAGTGGTTAAAGCACGCACTCATAAGAAAATTTTTGGTATTATAAAATTTTTGGAAAACCCCCTTTGTTTAGTCTGAGTTTGAATTAGGATTGAAAGACCCTTTTCCGCAGCAAGCGAAAGCGGTGTAGAAACTTTTTTGGGTGGTGTTGGAGCTCAGCATAAAATATTTGCATTTTCGTAGGTGCCCTAAAAAGGGGGGGGGGAAAAGGGGGTTAAAATTTTCTGCAAGACCCCCCATAATTGTTGAAAGGCAAAATTTGGGAAAATTGGGGAAAAAAGGGTTTTGATAAAAATTTTCTTCTTTCGGGGGGGAAAGGGCCCCGGGAACAATAAAAAAAAAGGGCCTCTTTGAATTTTAATAAAAAAACCCCGGTAGTTTTCCTTTTGGATTAGCCAAAACAACTTTGTCATCACATAGGAATTAAAGAAGGGAGATTTTGAATTTTGGGTTCTTCGCTTGGAGTTTTTTAGGGTTAAATAAGCCCCCCCCACCTTTTAAAACTTTTTTTTTGGGGTCAAAATTTTCCCCTTTTAATAAAATAAAATAAAATTCAACAATCATTAATGATAAAGGGGGGGAAATTACTCACCCCAGTTTGACACCCTTTTGTTATTAAAATTTTTTTCCCCCAAATTTCATTGATAAAACTTTTACATTCATTTTAAATAGTTTGGGAACCAAATAATCTGAATGCTTTTTGGGGGGTTAGCCCTTTAAGCTAAAACCCCCCCAAAGGTACTCGTTTAACTGAGTAAAAGGGCCCTTTGAAAAAAAAATTTTGGAAAACCATTTTTACAAGGCAATTTTTTCCCGGGATTTCTCAAAATTTTGCCTTGCCTAAAGATTATGTCAACTTTCCCGGGGGTTTGGGGGTCCCCACTTTTTTTCTCAAAAAAAGGGGTTCTCAGTGAGGGGTATCAACGGTTTAAAAATAATTCGGCTAATTTTTTCCCAAAAAAAAAAGGGGTTTTTTAAAATATGAGTTTTGCCTCCTAAAAAAAAGTGGTCACATTAATTGTCTTTTAAGAAAAAAGGGAAAAATTTTAGGATTTTTATTTTGCACTGAGGGAAATGTCTTTCTCAGTTGGATTGGGCACCCTTTTTTTGAATATTTCGTCGGAAAATTCTGTCAAATCAATCTCCCTTTTTATCTTAAATTGTTTTGTGGCATTTTTAACTCCCGAAAAAAGGGGAGTTTTTCCCAAGTCTTGTATTTTTTTTTAAAAAAATTTTAAAAAAAATCCCTAAAAAAAAGTGTGCATCTCTTTTAAATTTTTTTTAAAGGGTTTTTTTTCCATTGGTCCAATAAAGTGCTTTTTTGGGGAGCATACCCCCCCCCCTTTTGGGTTTAAAGGGGAATTTTGGGCCCTTAGTGGGGGGGCCACATACAGTTTTAGTAGCAAAAAAATTTCTCGGGTTTTTTTTTTGGTTTTTCAGCTAAATGCGCATTTACGGGTTTTCAACCCCCATCATTTTTTTTTTTCGGGCCCCCCACCCTTTTCTTTTTTTTTGGGGGTCTTATTTTTTGATAAGTTTTTTTTTGGGAATAAAACCCTAGGACCATTTTTACAAGCATGTGTGCTTTTATTTTCTTGTTTATAAAATTTAACCCTATTTCCTTACAAAAACCAAATTTTTTAATTTTTTTTTTTTTAAAAAAAACCCAAATTTTTTTTTTTAAATCCAAAAATACTACGACCCGAACGCGGCCCAAAATTTGGGAAAAATTTGGGGGGGAATTTTTTTTTTGGGTAGTTTTTCACGGGGAGGGGAAAAAAACCCTATTTTGATTTTATTTTTCTTGAAACTTCTGAAAATTTACACCTTATAAATCTTTTGTTTTCTTTTCATTAAAAAAAACATGCAGACCATTACAATGTATCAGTAAAAGGTCATCCAGCAGTAAATTAGCACCCCCCAAGACTTTCTGATTAGTACATCATGTTGGTCTCAGCATGCACGATTCACATCAATTAGATTTCAGTGCTTTGATTTGCGATGTTGCTGTGATGTTTTAAGCTTCTAATTTTGCCGGAAAAATGGTATTTGTAATAATAAGGCTGTTTTCGAGCATTTTCCCAGTATTTGAGTTCCATTAGAGTTATTATTGCTCTCACCCTCTTACCAATTGTGACAGTCATTAGTGCCGAGCCCATACTAGCTCAAGCATTGAAGTCTCCTAGGAGAATAAGCTTGTCCAATCGTGGCAGAAGCACATAAATTTGGGAGTAAAATTTTCAAAAACTTTATATATTTTGAAAATTGCTATAACTATTTGGTTCCAAATTGGTAATTTGGAAGTGTTTGACATGATAAATAACACTGGGGACTTGTTTTTGGCGTGAAAACTTATAATTGGATAGTTGTCTGAAGACTGATTTTTCAAAAACTTGAAACATCCAAAAATTGCTCTAATGATCTGGTTGCAAATGAGTATCTTAGGAGTGTTTGACATAAATAAAATAGCCTTGTATACTTATTTTTGGGGTAAAAAAAAATCAGTCAACATATTTTAAAATTTTTTTTAAATATTTTGAAAATTCTTCTATCAATTTGTTTACAAATAGGTATCTTGAGATTGTTTGATATGAAATTATTATTCTTTTCGTATGAAAACTCATTTTTGGATAGTTTACAGGATTGATTTTTCTAAAACTCGTAGTATTTTACAAATTATCTAACAATTTGGTCCAAAATTGGTATCTTAGAGTGTTTGTAAGGAATAATAGTATTGTTTTCTTGTTTTTGGGGCAAAGAGTAAAGAATCAATAATGGGATTTTTTACTCATGATTGTTTTTTCAAAAGTTTTAAAAAATGGCCCCAACGATTTTATTCTACATGAGTATGGGGAATATTTGACATAATAATTAGCACTACATACTTATTTTTGGGCTAAAAATTAATTTATATGCAGTTAAGGGCTGCTTTTTCAAAAACTTGAATTATTTAAAATGGCTTTGACGATTTGGTATCAAATGAGTAATTTGGGAGTGTCAAACATGGTAAATAGCGCTGTATATTTATTCGGTTGGGAGGTATAATGGATTTAAGGTAATTTCCTGAAAAATGATTTTCAAAAACTTTAAAATTCAAAAAATCAATGTAATTATTTGGTTACAAATGGGTAGCTCGGTAGTGTTTGACATAACAAATAACACTGTACACGTTACTTTTGGGATAGCAGTTTACTAAAGATAACAGAAAGTGTTTAAGTGAGAGGAGAGTAATGGAATAAATTTAAGGATGAAGAGGGTGAAGGAAAGAGGAAGATGGAGGCATTTTACTAAACTGACTCAGCCACAGCCTGGGAACAGTTGATGATGATGAGTTTACTGAAGACTTATTTTTGTAAATTTTAAATATTTTGAAAATATATTTACCAATTTTGTTCAAAATTAATGTTGGGAGAATATTTTATGTGATAGTTTTTAATAAATTAATTTAAGGGTAATTTACTTACTATAAATTATTAAATTATATAAAATATGAAATACTTCAAAATTGACATTTAAGATTAATTTCAAAATGGTAATTGGGAAAAGTGTTTCATGGTAAATAAGAATCCATTTAAATTTTTACAAATTACAATTAATTTAAGTGTGGTTTGGATATAACTTATTTTTGAAAATTATAAATATGGTAAAAATAATTTAACAACCAATTAACGTTTATAATTCGAACTTTTATCGTGTTTAACAAGATGAGAGGTGTGTAACCCGAACGGGTTACGTGGTGTTAAATAAATAAACAAACAAGATTATGTGTTTGTTTTCTTGAGTAAAATTTATTTAAAGTTAGTTTACTGAAAAACTATTTTATGAAATTTTCTTCGAAGCTATTTTTCCCAAAATGAAAAGCTTGTGCGATTGTGTCTTAACAATTATTTTATTTTTAAATTCAATTTAATATATTCTTTATACTTGTTATATTGTTCTGCTAATTACACCTTCTCTTCTTGTTTATATACATTTTGTGTAAGCAGTTTGCCTTCCCTAGTGTGGTTATATTTCCGCTGTTAAGGTGTTATTTTTTTCTTTTGAACTATTTAATCTTTTATCTTGCAGGCTGTATTTTTATTCTTTCCAACCCATTTTTTTTATTTAAGTTCTCTTGTTATTAGCGCATTTTTTTTTTTCTTTCCTTATAGTGTTTATTTTTCTTGCTATGTTTCTTCCACGTGTTAATTTGTTCTACGCATTTTTTCCACCTTCTTCTCTGAGTTCTCGTTTCCTTCTCTCATCCCCTAGCCAATCTATCGCCTTTACAGTCTATTCCTCGTTTGTAGCATGATATATATATATATATATATATATATATCTGATGAACGCATATTAAAATATGAATTGCAAACCTCCCCTCCCTTGTTCCACTTCTTCCAACTCTTGACAGCTATATATATATATATATATATATATAATATATATAATATAATATATATATATAATATACAGAGCCATCCATTTGGGACCACCCTCCTACCAACAAATGTTTGTTGATTTACACCAAACTTTTTATCGTTTAATTTCCCTTGCCAGAATATGAATGATAACGATTTGGTGTTCAACACAGGTTTGACTACAAAAATATACTTAAAATCAGAACCAGAACATAATTTTAAGTTAAGAATGATAAAAAAAAAATTCCGGTTTTAAATTGAAATACTTGCTGAAAAATAAAAATATATCTTGAGGCTATTCAGATATACGAACAATCATTATTCTTATATATATATATACAAGTACACAACTTTTTTTCTCTTCCTAAAGAGGAATTATATTTGATTTACTTGCAACACATCTCACTACTCTTTAGGAATATTCACATACTTACACAAATGTGGTAGGGACGAGGGAAGTGAAGTTTATATAAAATGTATCATTATTTGAGTAGGGAGAGAGTGGTAGTCCATTTAGTAAAAAAATAATTAATAATTCATCCAAGTGGGACTAAATATCGGTATCCTTGTCACCAGTGGACCAAAACAGACGAAACTGACCAGCTAAGGTCTTAAAACTGACCCAACATCTTATTCGCACGGTTATAAATTCCTTGATGATGATTTTACAATTAATTATATTAATGTTGGTTGGTCTGAGAATCGCACTTATTTCAATAAGAATATACACGTATCACAGATTGAGCTAAGATGTAGAAAAAGTGTGAAATACATGCAACTTAATTTTATTCACATCTTAAATTAGTAAAAGCTATCGATCGATTCAGTTGAAGAATACAAATAAAAATGTCTACAAACAATCTCAAGGCAGTTGAAAGTTATTGAATCTCAACCTTCTGTGTGAAAATATCGACCACATTCTGTGGGATGAAACAATTCAGTTTTATTTTAATTTATGATAGTCTAGGAACATTTTTTTGTGAACTTTATATCGAGTATTGAATTAATATAATCAGTATTAATATATACTGAACATTTTCTACACACGCCAATCTAGGAAAGAAAATACAACATAAGATTGATTTCATGAATTTTAATTTTGATAGTTTAATTTATGATCATAAATAAATAATAATAGTAAATTTTTGACAAAAATGTAAATATTCAAATAGAATTAATAAAATTATTGATATATGTTTAGGAATTCAAAACTGTATGATTAATTTAAAGTTAATTTACTTTTAATTTTAAATTAGTTTTCTCGACTGAATATTTTTTTCAAAAATTAATAATTAAATTCAATTTACTTTCTAAAAACTTCACAGGAGTAAACAAAATTGCATTCTACGATAACCATTGAACACGTAAATGATTCCACGTGGCAATTAAAAAAAAAGGGGGGGGGATCCTGGCATCGTGAAAATGGGATTTTATAAAACAAAAATCCTTCTAGGATATCTACTTGGATGAATAGTCAGCCTATATTAATATCTAGTGTGTATTTGTGAGATGAATTCACATATTTAATGGATTGGTAAATAATTTAATCACCATCGTATCATAGCCTATCAACGATTCCGTACCTTGATCGGTATAATCACCAAATACATACGCAGATAAGAGCAAGTAGGACTAGCCGGGAGGGGTATTGAAGCATTGACACAGACAATGGGTGGGTGTACACCTCAAGACCCCATTCTTCTCTTGTGTGACAACTTACAGGAGACCTTACTCTGGGATAAGCCATATGTCACATTCCCCTCTCCCCATCCTACTGCTGGGTAGTTCTAGCCACCACGTCCTCAAAAACAGTATGTCGATGTAGTCCCCTCCCCCTCTGTGAGATATGTCATGGCCATGACGTCACGTGTGAGATATGGTCTCGTATCGTCGGACACGGTTCACACACCTCTCTACCCCCCCAAACCACCGGGTACCTTAGTAACGGCTGGTCTTCTAATTCCGTGTACCGTTCCGTTACAGTGATTCATGTGAACCATCTGCAATGCAAGGACCGGTAATTACAGGCTCGGTTGTAGAAGTTTGGAGCCCTGAACATGACCCGAGAGACCGGGTTCAGTCTTGAATGGAGGCAGTACGTATTGGATTTCCCTACCAGTGATTTGTCGTCATATCTATAAAGAACAGTGCTTGCCATAATTTTAGAAACGTGACACAATTAATAGAAATACAAACTTTCACAACCTACATAATTTAAATGGACATGATTTTATATTTTCAAACAATTATAAAATTTTAACATTTCCGAAACTTTTCATGACCCACAGTTTAGGAACACCTGCTAGGAAAATACTGATGTGTTTTTTCATCATGGATTAGTACTCGTAAGGGTTATAAATCTACGCATACGATTATCAGTAAATTACACTAGTGGAATAAGGATGATGAAGGTATCTGCATTTGCGTGGAGAGAGTATGAAATTACTTAAGGGAAATAAAACCTCTCAGTACCCCTGACCCTTATTAAATGACATGCACCTGGCCGGGATTCAAACCTTGATCTCTACATCACCAACAACCCAGACCATCACAAGAGTTATGACTCTACGGAAATGATTCGGAGCTGTAAGACGATGTGTTCTCTCTCTCTCTCTCTCTCTCTCTCTCTCTCCCTCCCTCCTCTCTAACACACACACACACACACACGTATTAATAAATAAATAAATAAACAATTATATATAAATTCATTCCATGTATTTATATTTATATTTTTTAATTCCATGTATATATATATAGATATATATATTCCATGTATTTATACGGTATGACAGATACTTTTTTCCTTGTATCAGTGTTAAAAGAGGTCGAATACAAATCTAGAGGACCCCGGTTTGATTCCGGATAGTGCTGATAAAATATATCTACTATTTGCAGTGTGTATAACCCGAACGGGTAGTAAGACGCGGTGCTAATAATAAAAATACTATTTGCATACGGGATTTTATTTCTTTTTATTCACTAACTATCGTGGCAGTTGGTAGGCAGTATTCAGTTATAAGGGTTACATAAGAGTTATTTGAAGTTTCAATAGGCAATTTTACAATATTCTTCATTTGTTTCTCACACTTTAAAATAGCATTAGTAATTAGGACTGACGATATTTCCTAATCCGCATAGAATACATAAAGGTGCAGCCAGAATATGTGATGTTCTCCGTTTATTTATACTAATTGTAAAATTTAACTAAAGAATACAAATCAGCATCCTTCTAATGGCTGATTATCATAAGGAGTAATGGGATCGGAATGGGATAAGACTTAGATTTTGTACATAAACTTAAAATTATTATATTCTTCAAATCGTTGTAACAAAAACATTTAATCACTTTATTAAACTTCATTAGGAGATGTTAACCTACTAATTAAATTTTATAGCCTAATTTACAATACTGCTGATCTTTAAAATTTGTTGGTGACCTGGTGGTCTAGGGGTAAGGTGTCAGACTTCTGTGCTGGCGGCCGGGGGTTCAATCCTCGGTCCCAGCACAGATTTATCTGATTTCCAAACCCTTCCTTTACCTCTGACAAGACATCTTGTGAATGTGGGGAATGCCAGGCCTCCACCGTGGTTCGGATTCCACGTTAAACTGTAGGTCCTTCATTTCATCTCACAATCACCCTACCATTACACATTAGCGTAAGTGCGTATAACCCGAACGGGTAGTAAGACGCGGTGCTAATAATAATAATTTAAAATTTGTTTTTGTCCTTAATTTGTACCCAAGTTTTGTAACTAAATTTAATATGTTATATATATATTAGACTGGTCATCAACCCATGTTTTGATTCAGCTGATGATGTAATATCAATTTATTGAAAATTTTTATACATGACATTTTGTTGCTCATTAAAAGCAAAATTAATCAATCTTTTGAATATCAAAGTCACTAATTTCATCTACCAATTTTAAAACTGTATAATTCTTTAAATTGAAAGCTATATATTTTGTTGTAGCTATTCCCGAGTTTTCTACCTAAGTCTTAACTTTATATATAAACTAACTTGTTAAAACTGTACAATAAAATGTTGATAGTCGAATGACCTTAGAGGTGCTACGCGTGGCAAACGTTTAGAAATCACACATTATTTAAGTAGTAGTTTGATATTTTTAATGCTGTTTTCAACGAAAGGGGGGCGAAAATTACTATAGGTTTTTGACTAGTTAAACAGTTTAAATTTAGAGTTTAGTTTTTTTTAAATTCAAACGACGCTTTCCATGAAAATGTATTCTTCTGAGATTAAAGTAAAAGGTTAAAACATAGAGCTATAATTCTTCCCTCAAATGAAATCATGTTTTGATAAAGTCACAGAAAATGTTAAGATAATACGGAGTTGTTTTTTTATAAGTTATCACAAACTTTTAAAAAATACAATAAACTAAAAATTTAAACGTTTTAACTGGTCATACATAGCTTTTGCTTATATTTTATTGAAAACAATATTTAAAAATATCAATCCACTTTAAAAATAATCCTGAATTTCTAACCGTCTGCAACTCTTACCGGTGCTCCTCTATGTACCCAAAGGGTACGTATTAGGGTTACGCAACATTATTAATTTTATTTATAGCGGTTTCTTACTTTGCTCCTAGTTAATATACTTTGAATAAAACAAAGAAAAAAGTAGATTTTATTGAAAACATTCTGAATATTCATTAACTATCGTTAGAAATATGTTTTATATATTTTTATTCAAATATATATAGTGTATTATGATTAATATTTTATCTCTATTTTTATTGTTAACCTGCCAATAAATTTCATGTGATGTTTGTTATAGCTTTTACTAAGCAAAAATGAGTATATTGATTTTTTGTCAGCTTGGCGTATATAACATAGAAAATTATGAACAGAGAATATGATTCAGTTAAAATAACACACTTCTTAAGCTCTTAAATTAATACTAGTACGATTCGAAAATTTGGTTTTCTATTAAATAATTAATCAACTGAAAAAATATATTCGTGAAGAACTTAAGATAAGTGTTTATGATTACACGGTCGTGAAAAGATAAACCTTAGCCAAAATGTCTATCATCATTATTGTGAATCTAGGATGTGGAAAATATCCTGCCTGACAAAACACCATATCTTGATTATTAATCATGATATTATCAAAATTCTCACTGACACACCGCTATACAAATCCATACAGGTTTAGTCTCAGCTAACCCCTAACAAAATGTGAACTTACCTTCAATTGAAACATTCAACCAGAGGGTTCTTCTACGTGTAAGTTTAATAGGTAACGATTTAACAAACACTGTAGTGCATCTTTTAAGGTCTATAGCCGTTATCGTAGCCAAAATAAAAATAAGCAACATCATAATGACTTGGAAGATAATATGACCTGCTTAAATTGGTTATATTTATCCAGTTTTAGGTAGTTTGAAAATCAAATCAAATATATGCTGAATACAATCAAATCCCCCTTACCCCCCAACATAAGAAAGGATATGTGAAACGAAATAATTGACATTGCTGCAGAAACACGATAGAAAAAAAAGCACCATATTCCATTAACTTTAAATTTCCAGAGACCTCCGGTTAAAAATATATTTGCTTAAAACTCATAAACTGTTGGTTTGATAAAATATGTATTAAAAATATTTTTATTCTTAATAGTCCTATGACTTTAAAATTGCACTTTTTAACATTACGAACAAAATTTTACATCTAATTTCACCTGGATAATTACTTTAAGGATATTTTAAAGTGGATACCTCCAATTTGTTTCATATATCCTTGTCCCCTTGAGATAAGAAATAACTTATCATTACAAAGTTATGGGGTTATTAAAAATAACAATAGAAACCCATAGTACAACTTTCTTGAAGGTGGAGTAAAGCCGTCGGTCCCATCTCGATTGTGGCATGTAAAATAACCCTGGAATGTTTGTAGAAATTTCTTTCCCACCAAAATTGGTAGAACCTTTCTTTCTCACTCATAGAAATTCTCGTGTGTTGATATAATCAGACTGTTCATAAAGTGAACTTTAGGCAATAAAAAAATATTGGTGTAATATTATCGTTTCTTTCCATTATGTTTATGCAACAATGACTATTATTTAATTTAAAATACTTTACGATTTTAAAGTATTTGTCTGAATTTCGAGGTAAAGGAGCGATAAAGTTTGTATCAAATATTTCCTATAAAATAAATTTAAAATATAAAACTAAGCTAAATATAAACACATAATTGTATTTGATCATAAACATATATATACTATTCATTGGGGATTTACGTTAAAATTGAGTTAAATGAAACCAAACTTATGTACACCTTACAATTGTGTTATAAAAGGGGTCAAGAGATAATTACCAGAACCGAGTATATTCAACATGGTTCTCACATGGTCTAAAGCGTGTGGATGAACATCCTTTAAAACAACCTTCTTCCTCCTCAACTCCTGGATTAAACCATTTAAAGCCATGACCATAAATGGAGGGGTCTAATAATTGAAGAAAATTATATCTTATTTATTATATCAACACATTAACTTTACATACAATTTAATTCTAGAACAAAACCTACACCCTGTACACTGGGATACAATTCATCACTGTGAAAGATTGAATCCTATATTTTATTGATGACACACTCTTGACCTTATCTGGACTCGAATTCAGGTTCTTTAGCCCAGTAGTGTACACGCTACCCCACTGAACTAGTATGTAAGCCAACATGTGTGAGTACCCTTGACCTAAAGACGCCCTATGTGACCTGGCGTGAAGTTAGTGCCCCTTCGCAACGTGCTAAAAGCATTCTCAAGTTATTCCCATTTACCATAGGAAACGGTTGCCAGGTAAGCGTAGCAAACAAGCGGAAAGCGGCTTCAGAGATCCAGATAGAAGTAACGGTGCGAACTTACTCTACTCCGCTAATTAGCGAGTGGGCACTTGTAATTATCGTGAGAGGGAAGAGTCAGATAGAAAGACCTGCTACAATGAGTTGACGAGACATAGGATGGGGGGCATTTTAGGATCACGGAAACGTTCCTTCTACATGAGCTTAGCTTCACAACTTGCTGACATTGTCGTGAAATGTACGGTTACGTTGACACTAACCCTTCTTTCCACTGCTTTGAGAATAGTGTGACATTAAACATTCCGTGTTCATTAGTACAAGTCTTTGAGGTAATTGAATTAGTTGACGACCTACTGATCTGTTGACCGAAACAACTTACATGGCATAATTTGTATGTGCCAAATTTACTTCGGAAAACTTGTTTGATTTATCGCTGGTGATTTTAAGTAGAGAGTTAGAAGGTAAAATTATTCAAGGGTTGGGTTTATTCTTTGTTTTCATTTGGGATATTTAACGAGCATTTTATGAAACACCTGATTATATTGGTGTATGACTTAGAAAACAAAACTTAATTATAGAACATTCAGTCTAGAGTTGTTGGAATGAAAAAAAAGAAGAAGAAAAAAAAAGACTGTACCCTCTCGAACGGGATAAGAGTGTCTTAAAGGGGGTTCTAAGATTACGCAAGATTAGATGTTCGGTGATAGTCCCCGAAGTTCTCGTTTCGTCCCTGTGAAATTCAAATCTATACGGATTAAATATAAAAACATATTACTGCCACCCCTCAGTACCCTTTCGGATTATATGCATACAGACTTACGCTAATGTGTTAGAAATGAGGAGGGTTGAATTTTTATGGAGGGAGCGTGGATAATCATTTAGGAAAAAACACCCTACAGGGATTCTAAGCCTGATCTACCCGACTGCGGTAGTCTAATATATTGTGAGTGTAACGCTCTAGACAATTTGATTATCGAATCAGGTTTTACTTAATTAAGTTGCTTTAAAGTTCTATAAAATTACACCATCATAGCCAGCGACGAGTATTTATCACTTTTTTTTATAACTTTTTATTTTAAATGCTGTCTCAAATTTAACTTTCATATCTTTTTACAAAACAGTCGCTTTCTAGACTGGACTTAATTATTGAAACCGTCCAAAACAGGAATAAAAAATCTTTACTATAAGGACACCGTTTAAATGCCAGCAGCTACCTTCTTCGGATCCAACCATATGATTATAGAATTGCTGTCCCTGAAACTGATGAGTATAAAATGGTCTCGTTACTCTTGTTCAGTGGTTTTCAAACTGTGGTCCATGGGGGTGTACCAGGCTGTCGACACATAGGGACACAGTAAAATGAATGGTATGACACAATCGTATTGTCTCTCAAAAATAGTTTATTACTGTTTGAAACTAAGTTTTATAAAATAGTAATTAGTAAAATAACCTAAGAAAATTTTATAACACTATCATGTAAAGACCTCTCAATTAAATATTTCAAACAAAATTGCTATGTCAATTTTCTAAAATTAGTTTAAATTAAACTATTCTTTATATGATGTCTTCAATAAAAACCAAAAAACACTAAGAGGCCAGATAAAATTATTTTTTGGATTAAGGGGCACATAAAACGTAAAGATTAATAGTAATTAATTTTATACAATAATTTGAAATAACATTCGTTTTCCTCAGATTTGAAGATGGTGAAAAATCACGGAAACATGTCATAGAAGAACTAGAACCTATATAAAATAAGTAGAAGGGAATGAAAATAATAAACAAGAAGATATAACCTTACCATCAATAATTTAGAGGTTGACATTTTTCACAGCTCGAGACAATATTTACTTTCTTTATTAGAAAGTAAAACATGAATAGGCTAGCCTCAATTAAGTCAACTAAACTGTCCTACAAGTACAGTCCAATTTTCAAAGGAAAAAAAAAAAAAAAAAAGTTACTACATTATTAGTTTTATTTTATCAATAATATATATCAGATGTGAAAATCTCATGATTCGACTCGAAAGTAGGTTTAGTATAGTTTATAACTGCTGGATAAACACTTTTTATAAATGTCCTGCTTCGACAACTGACAGGTAGTTTATTAATGTGGGTGGTCCTCGTGTGCATTGAACATCTATCACGTGATCTGGTACTGGGAAATGTTTGAGAAACACTGCCATAGAAGATTTGTGCCATTGTCAAAGATAAGTTTGAGCAGCCGATTGATATTATAATAAAGTTTTAATAACACATTAAATATTTTAGTTCGTTAATCTAACATACATATGCATGCAAATAGGTTGATAAAGTTCAGTAAGAGTCAATCAAGGCGAAAATGTACAAATACAGGGCATTTTCAAACTTTAAAGGGTAGATTTTTTTGTGAATTCTATTTATATTTTTAGGTTTGGAAAATAACAAATCATTAATATAACTGCAAATGCATATCCAATCTATTCTTGAAATCTTTAACCCAGTTTCCCGGTCATTCCACACTGTTAAAAGGGAAACTCAATTCTCGGAAATCATAAAGTTTCCGGTCATTTTGGAAACTTAACCCGGATACACACGTTACCAACAGAGATAGAGGGTCAGCCAAAAAGTGTGTACATTTCAATATTATCAAGGGTTTAAAGTTCTGCTAGCACTTTTGTTTAGATCACCTTATCCTCTTTTTTTAACAGACCCTACCTAAGATTTGGTACCACTTCCTTATAATTACTATCAAATAAAAATATCTGACCAAAGGGAAAGAGAAGAATGAATTACAATAAAACGTTCCAGCTTTCACCTATGAAACAGAATGTTAACCATTCTTTTGAAAAAACACTGACTAGGAATCAATATCAGCCTCCAAAATTCGAATAGTCAGATCGGTGAGAACCTTTCTCTTACTGAACATTTCAATATAAGTGAACCATGGTAAACACTTGTGAAATTTCCGAATAACTTTTGATAAAATATTTAAGTTTGGCTATTTTTAATTGTTTAGGGGATATTTTTAAGTAAAAAGTTAGCTTGCTTTGTTTAAAATTTTTTGCCTATTCTCCCGACCTTTATTTTTGAGGCCCTAATATTTGGGGTTTCTTATCATGGGTTTTATTGGTGAGAATGTTGGTTTCCAAAATAGTTTTTTTTTCAAACGTTTAAGGAGGATGTTATATGATACTAAAAAAAAACATTTTAGGGTGTTTCTATCTCCTATTGCAAGTTTTGGGAGATAACAATTTATTTAATAATTCTTCGCAAAATAATCTATTGAGCTATAAACAGCCTTTTTTAATTGATTAAGAAAGAGATTTAAATCACTAAACAGTTTAAATATTTATTTTTTCCTTAACCAGGGCCATTTATAAAATAACACAATTTTCATGACAACCTAAATTTTTAAAAATGAAAATTTTTACAAGTTTTTGTCGGCCCCCAAATTTTGGTACAAAAAATACAATGGTTTTCCCCCAAACCCTAAAACAAATCAGGGGCGAGTATGTCCCGTTTTTGTCAACATGTCATCCTATATACATCAATCGCCTCTTTTTCATAATAAAACTAAATCGTCTTGGATATTTTTTATTGAAGTGGGATATTGGAAGGGGTTTATACCATTATCATCTCGTCCCTTGGGTGAAAAATTTAAAATGTATAGTCCCCTGCAAAAAACCTTAGCATCGTTTCGAAAAACTTTAGTGACATAAATCTTAAGGTATAGTAGAGTGGGTTTTTTAAAAATTTAAAAAAATTCTAAAATTTTGATAGATATTTGTGAAGCTTCCAAAAAAAAAAATTTTTAATATGTTTAAAAACTACATCAAAATAATTTAAATATAGAATTTTCCCCCAAAAAATTCTTTAAACCCAAAAAAAAAACATTATTTAAAAAAAAATTTTTTAAAAAAAAAAAAACCCCAAATTTTACCAATGGCCCCTCCTTTTTGTTTTTTAAAGGGGGGGTCGGTTAATTGGTTTAATTTTTTTTTTATTTTCCTTTAACCCAACTTAAAAAACTAAAAATTCATAATTAAATTCCCCCTTTTGTAAAGTAATTTTTAAGGGGAAAAAAAAATTTTTAAAAAAAAAAAAACCCAAAAAAAAATTTTGGGGAAAAAACACCTCAGAGAAACTTTTTGGTGCCTGAATCCCCAACAAAGTTTTTGAAAATTACCAAAAAAATTTTTACCTTGCCCCCCATAAAAATTTAAAAAAATTGTTTGCGTCCCTTTTTTTAAAAAAAAAAAAATTTGGGGGAAACCTAAAATTTTCCCCCGGTATTAATTTTTAAGGGATGTTAAAAACCCGGGAAAAATTAAATTTTTTAAAAAAAACTCTATATTTTTCCTCGGGTTCATCTAATATTTTAAAATTTAATTTTTACATTATATGTTCCTCTAAAAATTTAAAAATGTTTTTCAAATTAAAATTGTTTGGTAGGTTTTAAAAAAACTTAAAATTTTAAAAATTTTTTTTGTTTGGGGGTTTTAGAATAAAAAGTTTAAAATGAAAAAAAATTTTTTTTTGCTCTAAAACTTTAAAATAAAAAATTAAAAATAGGGGGCCTTTTTTAAATTTTTTAACAAAAATCTCTCTCATCAAAAACCTTCCTCCCCATTCCCTTTTTTTTTTTTCCCCCCCCCTCCCCCCCCCTTTCCCCCTCCCCCTCTTCCTTCACCCCAAATTTTCCCTTTCTTCCCCTTGGCCCCCCCCCTTTTTATTCCCTCTCCCCCCCTTTTCTTTTAACCCCACCCCTTTGCCCCTTCCGCCGGGTTTTTCCCTTATATTCCCCCCTTTTCTTCTATTAAAATTTTGTTTTATCAAAACCCCCTTTAAAAAATATTAAGGGCCCGGAAAAAAAAATAAAAAAATAAATTAATAATTTTTTTAAAAAAAATTACCCCCCGTTTTTAAAATTCCTGTAAAAAAAATTTTTAAATTCTGAAAGTAGATGAATAAAAAAAATTTTTTTTAGTTTGGGAAAATTAAAAAACCTTTTAATTTAAAAACAAAAAAAGGAAACCCAGTCCGAAGGATGACAAACCGTTTTAAAGTCAGTTTATTTTTTTCAATTTTTTTTCCGAGGGTATAAAAACCGGTAAAAATTATTTTCCAATTAAAATAAATAAAACTAAAAATTTTTAAATATTAAAAAATTTTTCGGTAACTTTTATTTTAAAAAGTAAAAAAAATCAATATCAAAAAAACCAATTAACTTTTAAAAACCCCGATTACCCCGCCCCCATTCCACCCTTGAAATTTTGGAAAAAGAAATTTTTTTTTTCTTTTTACCCCAAAAAAAAGATATTAACCCTCGTAAATTTAAATGGAATAAAAATTCCCAAAAAAATTTTTAAAAAATTTTTTTAATATCAGGCTAAAAAATGTTCTTTTTTAAAAAAAAAATTTTTTAGGGTTTTAAAAATTGGTTTTTTACCATTCCTTTTTTATCTCCCTCAAATTCCTGGAAAAAATTTTATCCCCGGGTTAAAACCCCTTTTTTTTCATTGCAAAATGGGCCCCCGAAGGTGAATTGTTTAAAGGTTTTAAATTGGGGGTTTTAAAAATTTACCCCCAAAGAAAAAAAAAACCTTTCCCAATTAACCTTACTCCCTTTTAAACCCTTAAGATTAGTTTAAAAGGATCCCTAGGGGGGCAGCCATAAAATAATAAAAAAATTTAAAATTTTGATTATAATTAAAAAAAAAATTTAAAGACCACTTTAATTTTTTACCCCTTGGACAAAAACCTAATATTAGGAATTGGGGGAAATAAAAGAAGAATCATTTTCTAAATAAAAAATTTTTTAAAAACATTTTAAAACCCACAATTTAACCTTATTCCCCCCCCCTAAAATTTTTTAAAATTATGTTAGCCCAAATCCCCGAGGGGGTTTTAAAAAATTAAAAAAACAAATAGAAAAATTTTTAATTTTATAAAAAAAGCCTATTTTTTTGGGCGCCCCCAAAAAGGGGGTTCCCTTTCCCCAAATTCAAGATCACCCTTGGGGTTGGGGAATAAACAGGCAAAAAAAATCCGCACCAAAATTATTCCCCATTTGGGGGTTTTGGGGGGGGGGGGGAAAAACAATTTTTTAATTTTTCCCATAAAACCAAAAAACTAAAATTTTCATTTATTTTCAGCCTAAAAGGTTTAAACCCCAAAAATCCAAATCTTATATTGAAAAAAATTATTTTTTTTTCCCCCCCCCTGAAAAAAAAAACCTTTTTCGGTTTGCCTTACTTAGGGGGGTTTTAAATTTTGGGAATTAATTTTTCATTTTTATTTCCCCGTAAGGGGTAAGTTTTTCAAATTCCCCCCCCGATTTTTGTTTTTTATTTTAAAATTAAAACCAAATTTAAAACATAAAGGTTTTTTTAAAAGAAGTTAATCACAATTGTGTGAAAGGGGGGAAAAAAAAAAGTTTTAAAATGATTAAAAACCGAATTTAAGGGCCCTTGTTCAGGTTAAAGACTAATTTACAGACCCAAAAAAAACGAATTGTTTAATAAAATAAAAAGATTTAAAGTTTTTTTTTTTTTAAAATTTTTAAAAAATTTTTTTTTTAAAGGGATGTTTTAAAAAATTTTTCTAATTAAAAGTTTCCAAAAATTTTTTTGGGAAAAAAATAAACCAATTTCAATTTTAACCCCAAAAACAAATTATCCTCTTTTTAATTCACAAAAGGTTTAAAATTTAGCCAAAAAAAATAAAAGTTTAAAAAAAATTAAAACCATTCCCCTTTTGGCCCGCCCGGGGAAAAAAGGGCAAAAATTGTCAGGAGTTTGGGGGGGTGGGGAAAAATTTCCAATTAAAAGAAATTTTTTTTTTCCTTTTCCCGGGGGGCCCCCCCCAAAAAAAAGGGTTTTCTTTAATTGGTTAAAAAATTTAAATTAAC
The DNA here is from genome assembly GCA_039000515.1 of Timema cristinae. Taxonomy (NCBI): domain Eukaryota; kingdom Metazoa; phylum Arthropoda; class Insecta; order Phasmatodea; family Timematidae; genus Timema; species Timema cristinae. Next base: position 20,184,598 of record JBCFYV010000012.1, on the reverse strand, counting down.
CCTTTTTTAAATCTTAGTTTAAAAAAACCCCCAAAAAAAACTTTTAAATTTTTTTCCGTATTTAATTTTTTTTAGATTTAAATAAATTTTTTTTTCTTTTTAAAATTTTCCCATTGTAAAGATAAATTTTAATTTAAATTTTTTTCCAAAATGGGTAAACCTTTAAATTTAGTGACCGTAAAACTTTTTTAAATATTATTAAAAACCACCAACAAAGGGGTTTTTTTTAAATTTAAAACCCCCCCCAACCCTTTTATGGATTTTAAAAGTACCCCCTTCTGACTTTAGACCAAAATCGGGTTTAAACCGGGGGTTTTTTTTTGAGGGGTTTTTTTTAAAAATTTTTCCCTTTCCCCCCAAAGGGGGGTAACCTACTTTTTTTAAAATTAAAAATTCCTCCCCCCAAACTTTGGGAAATTTTAAAAAAGATAATCTTTGGTTTTTTTGCTAAAAAAATTTTGGGTTTTAGGAATTTGTGGGTAGTACACAGGGTTTAAAAAAGGGGGGGTTTTGGGGTTCCTTTTAAAAAAAAAAACAAAGAAGAAAAAAAAAAAAACCTAAATTTTATTTTAAAGGGTATTTTTTTTCCAATGATTTATGTTATCCCATCAGGGGAAAAGGGGGGCCCCCAAAATGCACCCGGGTTTTAAACAAATTTAAATTTTCCCAAACAAAATACCCGTCAAATTTTACTAGCTAATTTAAAATTTAAAAGAAAAAAATTAGAACATTTATATTTTTATTTAAAAGGTTAAAATATTAAAATTTCCCTTTCCAAATTAAAACCCGGGTCAGGGAAAAAAATTTTTTGGCCCCTTTTTGGGGGACCCTTAATCCCCCGTAAAATAGAATTAAAATCTTTTTCCCCCGGCCGGGGTTTTGTTTGGGGGGCCCCCAAATAAAAAAACTTTAAAAATTTTTTCCAAATTTTTTTTAATTTAAAAAAATTAAAACATAAACGTAATTAAAATTTTAAATTCCCCATTTAAAAAATCTTAGAAAAACAATTTAAATGATCTTTAAAAAAATGGGGGGGGTTAATCCCCCCACCCCCAAAAAAACCCCCGGGGGGGAAAAAATTTCAAGGGAAGGAGTTTTTTTAGGGGGTTTTTTTTTTTAAAAGCCTTCGTTCAAAAATCCTATTCCCTTTTTTCAATCCAATAAAGGGCAGTTTGGGTCCCCGTTTTTTTAGGTTTTTTTTTAATTTTTTTTTTTTTTCCCAGGGGGGAATATTTCTCCCAACCCTTTTAAATAAACCGCGGTTTTTAATGGTAAACGGAACCTTTATTTAAAATAAAAAATCTATTGAAATTTTTTTTATTTTTCTTAATTTAATTAAAAACAATTTAGGGAAATAATTTATAACAATTAAAAAACTTTTCCCAAAATAAGGGCCCCCCCCCCAAAATTATGGGGGGAAAAACCCCTTTTTAAAATAAAATTTTTTTTAAAAGAACTAAAACCCCCGGTTTGAAAAATAAAAAAATTTTTTAAATTTTCAAAAGGGGACTTTTATCCACCGGGGGGGAAAAAAAAATCATTTTCCCCCCTTTTTCCAAGTGGTCAAATTTTAAAAAATTTAAAAAATTTTAAAAGTTTTTTTCTTAGGATTAAAAAAGGCCTTTTTTTTAATTTTAAAAATAAAATTTTTAAAAAAGTATTAAGTTTTAAATTTTTTTTGGGGGAAAAAACGCAAAAAAAACTATCCCCTGGGGTTTTTGGTTCCAAAAAGGGAAAATTTAAAAAAACCCTTTAAAAACCCCTTTTTTAAAAGGGGAAAATTTTTTTTTAAATTTTTTAAAGATTTTTTAAAAAAAAATTTTTTTTTTACTTTATTATTAAATAATATAAATTTAAATTTACATTTTTAAAGGTTTTTTTTTATAAACATATTCCTTAGAACAAATTTTTTTAAAAAAAAAATTTTTGAAAAAAAAAAAAAAAGTAAAAGGAAAGTAAAACTGCTTTTTAAAAAAAAAATTTTTTAAATTTTTAAAAATTGGCAAAAATTGAGGTTTTTTTTTTCCCTTTTTCAAATATTATTTTAAAAAATTTTTTCACAGGGAAAAGGGAATGAACTTTTTTCCCCAAAAAAAAAAAACCCCCCAAAAAACCAAAAAGCTTAAAAAGGTTTTTTTGATTTAAAAAAAAAAAAAATATTTAAAAAAATTGAAAAAAAATTTCCCCCTGTAAAGAAATTGTTATGTAAAATTTGGGAAATTTTTAAAATTAAGCCCGTAAAATTGGAAAAAAAAACAAATTTTTTCCCTAAATTTTCAGGGTTTTAAAAGGGTTTCCCCCCCCCTTCCCAAAAAACTTTTAAAAAAACGAAGTGTTTGGAATCATTGAAAAATTATTTAAAAATTTTTTATTTATTCGCAAATCTTTTAATTCATTTTCGTTTGAATAATAAAATATATTTCAAAACCCCCTTTTTAAAAAAATAAATTTTTTTTAAAATATTTTTTACTATTTAAACCCAAAATTTTTCCCCCCAAAAAATTAAATTTTAAATCCTTTTTTTTTAAAACCGATTTTGAATGGGGGGTAAAAAAAAATTATATAATTAAATTAAAAAAATTTTTAAGTTTTTTTTTTACAGGAAATTTTTTAAAAAATCAAATGAATTTTTTTTAATAAAAAAATTTTCTTTAAAACAAAAAAAATTTTTAAAATTTTGGGTTGGGAAACCCCCTTTTTTTAAAAAAGGGGAAATTAAATTTCCCTATTTAAATTTAAAAAACCCCCGGGGGAAATTTTAAAACGCACAAAATTTTTTATAATAATTTGGGGTTTTTTAATTTACGTTTAACCGGGGGGTTTTTTTTCCTAAAAGGTTTTTTTTTTGAAAATTTTACTCCTTTTCCAATTTTAAATCCAAATCCGGTTTAGAGAAGCGAAACCCCAAGGGTTAAAAAACCTACCCAAAATTATTTTTTTTAAATTAATTCAATAAATTTAAAAAGTTTAAAAAAAATTTATGTAAAATTGTAAAATAAGCTTACCCCAAATTTTTTAAAAAACAAAAAAGTCGTTTTGCCAATTACCTTTAAAAAAATTTTGATTTGTATAAAAAAAAAATTTTTATTTAGTGGGGGGAAATAAAAAAAAAAAAATTAAATCTTTTTAAAATTATTTTTTAAAAAATAAAATATTTTTAACTTAAAAATTGGGTTTTTAAAAAAAATATTTATATCAAAAATAAAAAAAGTTTAGTAAAATTAAAAAAAAAACTTAAAAAAAAACCTTAAAATACCCCCCAAATAAGTTTTTAAAGTTTGGGATAAAAAAAATTTTTTAAAAAAAAAAAATTTTTATTTTTAAATTTTATAATTTCTAAAAAAATTTTAAAAATTTTAAAAGGAATAAAAAAAATTTTTGAATTTGTTAAAATTTTACCTTGGGGTTAGGGTAAGTTAAAAATTTTGGGGGCCCCTTTCCTTCCCCCAAAATTTAATTTTTTAAATTTTTAAAACTTTTGAAAGGGGAATAGGCCCCACCTTTATTTTAAACTTTTTTTATTTATCTAAATAAAAAATTAAAAGGGGGAAAGCTATAACCCAAATTTTTTAAAAACCTGAATTTTAATTTAAAATTTTTTCCAAACAAAATTTAAAAAAATTTTTTAAAAAAATTTTAACTTTATTTTTAAAAGTTTTATTTTATTTTAAATCTTAAAACCCCTTTGGGGGATCCCCTTACCCTTTTTTTTATTTAAATGAAAAAAATTTTTTTTTTAAGGTGGCCTCAACCCAATTTAAAAAATTTTTCCCCCAAATGGGAATTTGGGTTGTAAAATTTTTTCCAAAAACCAAAAAACCCCCCCACACAAAGTTAATTATGAAAACACCCCATTAAAAAAATTTAAAAATTTACAAAAATTAAAATTTTTACTTTTCTATCCTTTCTAAAATAAAATTTTAGAAATAAAAATTAACCCCCTTTAAATTTTAAGTAAATTTCAAATTTTAAAAAAAAAATATTAAAAAAAAATTTTATTTTCCCGCCATTCTTTATTTAGAAATTTTAAATTTTTAAAAATTGAGTTAACAACCCAACCCGGGCAACCAATTTTCACCCCCCTTATTAAAAACCCCCCCCCCTCAATGTCCCCCCCCCCCCCCCCAAAAAAAAGGGTGGGGATTTCATCTTTTCCCCCCCTTTTAGGTTAAATTTTAAATTATTTGGTACTTAACCCCCTTTTCCCAACTCGAAATGGTCCTAACAAAAAAATTTTTTAATATAAAGGATCCTAAAACGGGAAAAAATCATATTCAACTAAAAGATAATGGGTTTAAAAATTTTTTTCCTCAAAATGGGAAAAAAATTAAAAAAATTAAAAATTTTAAAGGGATCCCCAAAATCAAGGGTTTTTCCGTTAAAATAAAACCAAAATTTTAAAATAACTTTTTCAAACTAAGGTAGAATTTCTTTTTTTGTCTTTTCTAGAAAAAATACACTATTTTTTAAAAACCCCTTAACATTTAAAAAAACCAAAAAAAAATTAAACCCCCCAAATTTTGCCCAAAATTCCCCTTTTAGTTTGAAAGCCCAAAAAATTCCAGGGGGATATAAAATTTATTTAATATTTGGGGTTTAAAATTAAAATTTGGGGGATTTTAAACCCTTATTAAAAAAAATTTTTTAAATTTCTTTTTTGTTTTAAAAAAAAATTTTAAATTTTAAAGAAAGAATCTTAAATTTTTTGTTTCTGGGAAAAAAAAAAGTCCCAACCAGTTTTAAAGTTGGGGGGGGGGAAAAAATTTAGTAAAAAAAAAACCCCAAAAAAAAATTATTAAAAAAAAAGATTTTTTTTTTAAAAAAAAAATTTCCCATTAAATTTTTAAAAAAATTTTTTTTTTAGTACATATGAAAATTTTCCACTTTTACAAGGCTTAAAGGGGGAACGATTGGTTTTAATTTTTCCCCGATTTTATTCAAAAAAAATATATTAATAAAAAAATTAAAAAAAAATAAAAAAAAATAAGGCTTTCGTTTTTTAAATTGTTTTTTTTGGGAAATTTAAAAATTTTTTTTTAAAATGGAAAAAATTTTTTAAATAAATTTTAGGTTAAAAATCTATTTAAAAAAACCCTAAAAGGCCCCTAAAGCATCTGTGAATGAGGAATCCAGGCCCCACCGGCGGGTATTAAACTTTTCATTTATTTACCCCCCATTTTAAAAAAGGTAATTTTATAACCCAACCTTTTTTTTGGGGGCTAAAATAATTAAAAAAAAAATTAAAAAAAATAAAATAAAAATTTTAAAAAAAAAAAAAAAACTCAAAAAAATTTTGGGGTAAGGGTTTTTTTAAAAAGAAAAAATCCCCGTTTAAAATTTGGTTATTAAAATATATTTAAAAATTGGTTTAAAAATTTAATTCAAATGTTTTTCTCACCCCCCCAAAAAAATTTTTAACCCCCAAAAACCCCAAAAAAAATTTTTCCAAAATTAAATCAAAATTTTTTAAAAAAAATTTCTAAAAATTAAATTAATTTAAAATTTTCCTAAAAGGGGAAAAGTCCAATTTAAAATTTCCCTTAGAAACCCCTTCAAAAAAAATTTTTAAAAAAATTTAAAAACCCCCCAAAACTAGTAATAAATTGGGGTTACAATTTTAAGATCCACCAAAAAAAAAACTTCCCTTTCGAAACCCCCTATTAATTTTAAATCTTAATTTTCCCGGGGAAAAAATTTTTTTTTAACACAATTTAAATTCTCTTGTTTTTAGTGAAAATTTTAAAAAATTTTTTTTTTAAATTTTTTCTTTAAAAAGCTAATTTTTTTTTTTTTTAAAAACCCCAAAAATTTTAAAAATTTTAATATAATAAAACCTTTTCCCCCTGTTTTTGAATAAATAGTTTAAGGAAAAAATGTAAATTTTCTTTTAAAAAAAAGTTTTAAAAAAAAAAGAAAACCCAGCTTTTTAAGTTTAAAAAACCAGGAAAAAAAAAAATTGAAGCTTTTTATGCCCACCTGTTACCAAAAATTAAAAAAAAAATTTTAAAAAATACAAAATTTCCCCAACCACCAAAAATCTTAAAATTTTTTTAAAAAAGCAAATTTTTTTTTAACCCCAAAGCCAAATTGGTTTTTCCCACGTAATAATTAAAATTTTAAAAGACCTTTTAGTACATATACTTAAAAAATCTCCAAAATGTTAAATTTTTTAAAAAAGTTCCAACCCCGTTTTTCCTTAAATTTTAATTTTTAAACTTTGCAATAACATAATTATCTAAAATTTTTTTAAAATTTTGGGTTTTGGAAATGTAATTTGTTGGGGGGAAAAAAATTTTAAAAATTTTAAAAATTTTCCAAAATTTTATGAAAAAATTTTTTTTTTTTTATTTGAATGTATCATATTTTTTAAATTTTTGGGAACCCAAAAATTTTAAAAAAATCCCAAAATCTAAGTTTAATTAATTTTGGGGCTGAAAATAAAAACAAAAAATAAATTTTTAAAAAAATTTAATTTTTTTTGAAATTTAACCCAATTAAAATTTTTATTTTTTGAATGGGGGCAATTATTAAACCAAATAACTTAATGTTAATAACCTTTTTTTATTTAAACTTAAAGGAAAGTGTAGGGTTTTTCAAAAGTAAAAACCCCTGGTTTTTATAAATATTTAATATATTTAAAAATTTTGTATTATATTTTAAAATTTTTTTATTTAAAATTTAAAAAACAAAATTGTTAATTTAAAATGATAAATTTAAAAAAAAACCTTTTTGGATTTAAACCAATTTTTTTTAAATTTTTAAATTTGGGAAAAAAAAAAAAAATCTAAAGGAAGGGAAAAAAAAATTTTTAAAAAAATTTTTTTTTTTATAAAGGATTAATTTTTAAATTAGGTTTTTTAAATTTTATTTTAAAAATTTGTATTTTTTTGGTTGTTATTGGATAGAAAAAATTTAAAAAAAGGTTTTTTTTTTTAAAAAAAACAAAAAATTTTTTAAAAAGTTTTTTTTTTTCTTTTAAAAACCAATTGACTAATAAAAAAAAGTTTCCCACTTATTTTAAGAGGGTTCAAAAAGTTAAAAATTTTAATTTTTTCCCCCCAAAAAAAAAAATAGTGGGGCAACTTTAAATTTCGGCCTTTTTTAATTTTTTGGGGAAAAAAGGTAAAAATTTAAAAAAATTGCGGAAATTTCAAAAACCCCGAAAAAACTCCGGGTTTGGGCAAACTTAATACAAGCCCGATCAAAGACCAAAAAAAAAATTTTACGTTTAAAATTTTTTTTAAATAAAAAAGGAAAATTAAATATTAAAAAAAATTTAAAATTTTTTAAAATGGTTGGGGGAAATTTAATAAAAAAAAATTTTTAAAATTTAAAATTTAAAAAAAAAAAACTTTTAAAATTTAAATCTTAAATTTTAAACTAAGGGGGGGGAAAAAAAAAATTGGGGGGGGGGTTTCAAAATTCCAAAAAAAAAATAAATTTCATTGGGTTGAAAATTGAAAAAGTTAATTAAAAACCTTTTAAAAAAAATTTAAAAAAAAATTTTAAAAAAGGGAAAAAATTAAAAATTAAATTTTAAAAAAATTTTTTTAAAAGGGGTTTTTTAAAAAAAATTTTAAAATTTTTTAAAAATTTTTTTAAAAAAGGTTAGGGGGGTTTTTTAAAAAATAATAATTAATATTTTTAAAATTTTTTTTTAAAATTTTTTTTAAAAATTTTTAATTTTCAACCTTTTTGGGCTTTGCACAACTCATTTGTATCTTCCCCTGTTTTTTTTTTTTTTAAGGGGGCCTTTTTTTAAAAAAAACAAAAATTAACCCCCAAAAACCCTTTTAAAAGGGGGGGCTTCTCTTTCTGGGAAAGGATTTAAAAATTATTTGCTGACCCCCCTTAACCCTTTTACATTTTAAAAATTAAAAAAAAAATTTTAAAATTTTTTTTTTAGCTATAAATTTAAAATTAATTAAAAATTTTGATTTTGGTTTTTAAAATTTTTTTTGTTAGGCCCCCTTTAAAAATGTGAGGAAAAAATTTTTTTCCCTTGGGTTTTTTGGGGTAGTTCCCCTTTTTTTTTTTTACATAAAAATTTGGATTTTAAAAAAATTTCCTTAATAATCAGATTTTATTTAAATAAAATTTTTAAAACCTTCGGTCGAGGGGAAAAATTTTGTTGGGGGGTTATACCCTTTTTACCCGAAAATTTTTTTTCCCCAAAAAAAAGGGGATTTATTTTATTTTTATTTTAAATTTAAAATTACTATAATAATTTTTCAAAATTTTTAAATTTTTAATAACGGGTAAATAAAATTGAAAAATATAAAAGGAAAAGAAAAATTTGTAAATTTAAATTTAGAATTTTTTAAAAATTTTTTTTTAATAATTTGGGGAGGGGGGGGGTTTTTTTTTTTAAATTAAGGGTTTTTAAACTTTAAATTATGTAAATTTTTTTTTAAATTTTTAAATTTTTTTATTTCCTTAAAAAATTTTAAAAGTATTTTTTAACTAATTTAAATTTTTAAAATTTTTTATTTAAAATTTTTTTTGGAACTTTTCAAAGTTTTACGTTTTTTCTATAATTTTAAGGGGTTTTAAATTTAAAGTTAAAATTTTTATGCATTTTAAAATTAAAAATTTTTTTTAAACTTTTTTATTTAATTAAAATTACCGTTTTTAAACCCTGCTTTTAAAAAAAGGGGATCTAAATCCCAATGAGTTCCTTAATTTTCAATAGCCCCTTTCCCCTTTATAAAAAATTTCAATTTTGGAAATTTTTTGGGTTTTTTAAAAAAAATAGGTAAATTTTTGGGCCAAAACATGAAAAAGTATAAATTAATTAAATTCGTATTTTTTTTTAACTCTCAACATCATTTTAAAAATTTTTTTTAATACTCTTATTGGGTCCAAAATTTTTAAAAACCATTTATGGAGAACATTTTTAAATTAAAAAACAAAATTTAGAACAAAGAAAAAGGGGTTAACCCTTATATGCGTAGAAATACCCCAATATCCTAAAGGGGGGGTCAATTTAATTTTAAATATTAAATTTAAAGATATTTTTGGGCCCCTAATTTTCAATTTTTGTAAGGGCCCCCATGGAAAACCCCAAAGATTTTTTTAAACTGACCACGAGTAAAAAAAGCCCCCCCCCGGGAAAATTAAAAATTTTTCGAAGGTTTTTTTGTTAAGGAAAAAGGATATTTTTCCCCTTTTTTTGGGATTGGGGTTTTAATTTAAAAAAAATTTTTAAAAATTTAAAAAAAAAATTTTTAAAAATATTTTTTCTCAATTTTAAACCCCAGGGCCAATTTTTTAAAAATAATTATAAAATCCAAAATACTTTTAAAAAAAAAAAACAAAATTTTTCTTTTATTTTTTAAGCCCCCAAACCAGGGGAAAAATTTTTTTTTAAAAGAGTTAAAAAATGTTTAAAATTTAAAAATTTAAAAAAAAGGCAAATTGCAAAAAAACCCCCCTAAAAAAATTTTAAAAAAAAAAAATTTTTAAAAAAAAAGAAAATTAAAATTTTTAATGCTAAATGAAAAACCTTTTATTTATTAATATTAATTAATAAAAGTTTGAAAAATTTAAAAGTTTCAAAACTTAAATATAAAAAAATGGGCAAGATAAATTTTAAAAAACCCCAATTTTTTTTTTCAAAAAAAAATTTTTTTTTAAAATTGGAAAAAATTTTTAAATTACAACTTTCAAATTTTTAAAAAAACATTTAAAGTTTTTTACAAAAAATTTGAAAAATTTTAAATAAACCCCCCAAAAAAATTTTTTAAAATTTTTAAAAAATTTTTTTAAAAAAAAAAAAATTTAATTTTTTTGAGGGAAAAAAAATTGGAAAAAAATAAACCAATTTTAAAAAAAATTCCCTTTTTAACTAATTTATTTTTGTAAAAAAAATTTTTGAAAAAATTACAAAAAATTATTTGTAAGTGAAAATTTTTTTTTAGAAAATTTTTCAAATTTTAAAAAAAAAATTTAAAAATTTTTTAAAAAAGTTTTAAAAATTATAAAATCGTTCAAAAAAAAGGAAAATTTTTTATTCCAATTTCTTTAAAAAAACAACTTTTTTTTACGTATTAAAAAGGGGGAATTTTAAAAAATTACCCAAAAAAAGGGTTTTTAAATTTTTTTTTAATGCCCGGCTAAAAAAAATTGTATCCGACTTACTAAAAGTTATTTGGGGTATTATTTTTAACCCATTTCGGAAAGGGGGGGAAAAAATTTTAAAAATTTTTTTTCAAATAAAAGGTTTTTGGGTAAAATGTACCAAAACCCAAATAAAAAATTAATTTATTAGAATAAAAAAGATTAAAGACTAAAATCACACGATGGCTTTTTAAAAAAAGTATAACATTTTCCCCTTTAAAGAAGAAAATCCCGGGGAAAAAAAAGTAAAATTAAAACCGAAAAGGGGGGGCCCCCCAAAAAAATGAAAAAAAGGGGGGTTTTAAAAAACAAAATCCTAAAATCAAAAGAAAAACTTTGGAAATTTTTAAAAATTTAAAAACCCCTCAATTAAAAATTTAAAAAAAAGTTTGCAAAAATTTAGGGAAAATTTTTAAAAAAAGCAATTTAAAATTGGGGCAAAGTGGGTAAAATTTTTAAAAAAAAACCAAAAAACCCTGGTTTGAAGTGGGGGAAAATTTAAAAAAAACCCCGGAAAAATTAAAAATTCCAATAAAAATCATGAATTTTTTATGGGGGAAAAAAAAAAAAATAAATTAAAAAAAATTAAATTTTTTTAATTTATTAAATTTTAAATTTTTTTTTTTAAAAAATAAAGAAATTTAAATTTAAAAAATATGCCAAATTTTATAAAAAGGTTTTAAAAAAAACTGTTTAAAAAAAAACTTTGATTTTAAAATTTTTTTTAAAAAAATTTACCTTTAAAGTTTTTTTTGGAAAAAAAAATAAATTTGGTCTAAAAAAAAAATTTTGTTTTAAAAAAAAAAATTTAAAAAAAAAAAAATTTAAAAACAAAAACCCCTTTTTTTAAACTATTTACTAATAAAATTTTTATTTATTAAGGGTTAAAAATTAAAAAATTTAATTATAAAAATAAAAAAAATTTTAAAAGTTTTTTAAAAAATAAAAATTTTTTCTTATTTAATAACATTTAAAAATTAAAAATTTTTTTAAAAAAAATTTGGATTTACCGCATAAAATAATTAAAATTTTTTTTTATTTTGAAAATTGAGAAATAAAAAAACCTTTTTAATAAAAAAGGGGGGGCCCCTAAAATCCTAAAACCGGGCTGACTTGTTTTAAAAACAAAAAATTTGCCTTGGGTTTTTTTGATGGTAAAATTTTCATTTTTCTTAAATTATTTTTAATTAAAATTTGGAAAAAAATTTAAAAAAAATTGTTGCAAACAACCCCCGAATTTAAAAAATTAGTCCAAACAATGGGAAATAAAACAAAAAGAAAAATTTTTTATAAGAAGGGTAAAATAGATTTGAAAGAATAGACATTAATATATGAAAGAAATATAATACTATAAATTGTATGGAAATATAGGTGAGAAATAAAAGTTTTATAAACAATTAAATATAAAAACCACATTTATCATCTGAGTTATTTTGTTGACAAAATCCTCGCGATTCCCTTGTTTTTTCCTTCTTTATTCGTGTGATAAGCCAGCATCATACAAGCGCAGCTTTATTAACTTAATTCCCCACTGCCTGTAACTAGAATGAATCGTGCGCAAAAACTATCCACTTCGTTTCAACAATGGGTCCAGTTGGTCGGTCACAACTGCCAGAATACACTCAGAACAAAATGTCATGAAGGAGGTACTCTTTTCCACAAACCAATATTTCCACGTGTCAAATCTGAAAAGGAAATAAAGTTTATACTCAACTAACTGTTTAAAACAGGTGAGTATCGGTAAATTTATTAAATACAAAATGCTTTTGAATTAGTTCCAGTCACCGATTATATAGCTGCCACATGCGAATTATAAATGGCGCAGGGATGTTGTCGTAAAGTAACTAAAAAGTTAAGTAAATAACATGGCCAACATTTGAAAATTTAACTGGCTATTAAAAGGCATTAAAATTCTTACAAAAGGTATCAAGCAAAGATGATCTAGCATGGTAGGCTATATAAATATAAATTATAGAACGATGAAGATAATTATTATAGAAGAAGATGTGGAAGAGAATTTCAAGAGAGAGAACAAAACTAGAGTACATGAATCAGATAGCAAACTATGTTGGTAAAAGAAGGTACTGGTAGTTTACTTAAAACATAATATGGTTGAGAATTATCTTCAAAGCTACAATACAGTTAACAAAATAATACTGCGGTTTTTGGAAAAACTCTTAAAAATGTGTTATAAATATATGAAAAAAATAGAAATATTGGGCGTAAAGTTTTTTAATCCGTATATTTTTTTAATGAAGTACGTGGAGCTATGTAATTTTCAGTCTTAATTAATGACCGAAACATTCACACCGAACATAATTAGATTATTCCTGTCCCCTTTCCCCTCTTCACTCCACCAACCACTTCATGGAAAACACAAAACCGAAATTCCCATTTGAGCGTTATTAAATGTGCAGCCAGTCATATACTTTATTCAGGATTCCTTTCATAGATAACAATACTCATTGTGACTACAAATTTATGTTCCACCGGAGTCAAACATTACTAAGCTCACCGCCTGCTTACTAGATGACCCGTTTTACAGCCACAAGGCTCTCCTGAGCGCAAGAGTGAGATATCTCTCACTGAATAGTGTTATTTATTTATTCATGTTGTTTAAATAAAATTTAGCAGCCAAGTTTATTTAATAAAGAAAAATGCATAGGGAGAGTGAGCTCTTTATAAAACTCACCAGGACTATCATAGCGAAAAAAGTGAAAACAAAAATTATTAATATAAAATGTACTGTATACACTCGGCCTTGATTTGAAACTCAAGTTTCACGGTTTTTAGTTATGGAAGCGTTTGTATAATTTCTACAGTTGTATAGAGATTTGATACATTTTTAAAAACAAATGTTTCACTTACAGAAAGGAATAAACAGTTTTGAATATTATAAACTTTCTCTTAAATGATGATGTGTAAAAATGGGCAACATTACAATTTCTTAAATTTATAAATATATTTTTGGTTTAGTTTGGTTTTTGGAACTCAAATAAAAAAAATCTTTAACCTTCTATGTGAATTGAATACGTACTTGTTTTCGATTAGTTAAGCATTTATACACTGATTTAGTTAAAACAGTTAATGATCTGTTCATTCCATTTAATATAAATATAGCTTTATAATAAATATCTAAACTAATTTTTGATTATGGCTGCTGTGTATTACAATTTACTATCGAATATTGTCACATTTGTTAGACCAACAAGAATTCTAATAAGGTATATACTGGTGATATTAATCAAATGTCGATAAGCCTTATCAAAATATGTGTATCAACAAAATGACCACATTTTAGAATTATTGCTATTGGTTGGACATATATCATCATATTTTCCCTCTGATCCATTTTAAAATTAAAACATAAGTACACCAGTTTGGTATAATACAATACCATCGGTAGTTTGATGCACTGGCCTAGTTCTAATTTTCATAAAATACTTTAGGTAATGATTGTAGGGTTGATACCTTTAGTAAGGTTTAAAATTTCCCGAATTATTAAACTTGCATTCCCACATTTTTCTGTGTATTTATATTTTTTAAATCTCTTTATTTTTCAACAAGAATTATAAAATACAAATATGTCAATGTTCTTCGCAGAATTGCACGAATTTCACATAAGACTAATAGTTTAAACTAGATTATGATAATCTAATTTGTATTTTAAAATTATTGCAAACGTATCTTAACGTTTAGATACTTTTTAAAATTTATCTGACTTTTCATTGGCCTTTCCGTGTCACCCATATTCCCAGACATTTCATGTTTTACATGTTTTCTAGAAGCTTATCAAACTTGAATTGTTACACGTAGTGGTAGGTGAATGGTCTAGGGAATTAAACTCTCAATGAACTTGGTCATATATGACGCAGGAGATACAACTATGGTTATCAGTATAGTCCTATTCTCTTGCTAAAGGTTTTTTTATCCTGTCAGAAGCCTAGAATATAGAAAGGTTCTAGTAGGGAAAAGAGGATTTAAGAAAGCTATTAGTAAGAAAATTGGACTATATCTTAATGCAGATAATCCTAGTTTTTAAGTTTAGGAAGCTAAATAGTATAGGAAATGCACTGGCATTCATTTGGACAAAGAATAGGAAACTGCATTTTGGGGAGGAGGGGTGACATTACCAGTGCTCCCAGTCAAGAATATAACTTCGGTCTTGGGGATCAGAGTCTAGTGTACTACCACTGAGCTAACTCTATCAGCAGCTAGCGAAAGGGAACTATAGTATAAACACTATACATCGTAATTGAAGTTTGATATATTAAATTAGTCTGCGAAGTTAATAAACTGAGCACTGTAATGGTTTTTCTAAGTTATAAAATGTGTTACGAAATTTCATCACAGTTATTAGCATGTCAGCAGACACGGGCTCCTTATTCTCTGCACACCCAAAAAAAGAAATAAAAATAATAATTTGTAACATCAGGGCTTCCTCCTTCACAATATTCAGTTGAAGGCTTGAGTTGGGCGGTGTTTCTGTTCCTGAATGAGGCTCGTTTATAAGTCATGTGCTGATACAACCAGCTGGTTCAGAAAGAGCAAGTTAAATATCCTAATCATAATAACTTTTCGTCATAGCCAGGGAAAAAAACGACTAAATAGACTTAATGGCATATCAAAATTACATGGTTTGTAGCTAGGACCGATTAATGTTTCAACGTTTAAGAAAGAAAAAATATAGTGGGAATCTTCAGCTCAAAATATTTTTATAAATGCAAGATACATCAACTTTTTTTATGACATCATAATGTGATAACACTGTGATAATAACGTCCATACATTTACATATAGATAATAATATTTTTAATACTATATTCATAATTTTTCAGCCTAGGCCATAATATGAAATGTTTTCTAAATATATACATATTTTAGTAAATATTAAACCTATATTCGTAAATTATCTTGACAAAAGAATAAATAAATTAAAACTCAACATTTTGTATTTGATTCTAATCTATTGACGTTGATGTGGACTTACGTTTGTAGATTTCAGGCTCAAGATATCTTTACCCCAGCAACTTAAATTGTTGATACTTGGTTTAGATATCTAAGTCGCCTATTTGTTGTGGTGTCTTAGGTTATAGTTTAATTATGCCGCTCATAAAATTAATGTTATTATTATTAGCACCGAGTCTTACTACCAGTTCGGGTTATATGCAATTAAACGTTAAATAAAGGAATTTTAAACTATGTTAGCCTCATACTAAAATAAAATTTGGTTTCATTAATTGTTAAATACTTCCTACTAAATAAATAGTGTGCAAGATTAAACTTATTGAAGCTGATCCAACCAGTTTAAGAGGGTTTAATTCTGTAGATTCAGTAGATAGATGACATCTAGTTTGAAAAAAAACCCACCTTAATCGCCAGTACGTGTCTCGTAGATGTATATGTATACCTTAGTCCATTCTTCGCTTTGCGTTTACTTTCTAAGTTATTGTTTATTATCAAACTTTATTTTTTGAAATCTCAACCTTGATTTATATTTAAAATATAAATAGTAATTTAATTTTTTGGAAATTTCATATACTGTTAAAAAATAATATTGAATACCATTACTGATATTTCGTTGTTAACTATAAATTTCAAAGCTTCAAATCTTACTTAAATTAGTTAATAGACTTGTGGGAAAACATTATGTTCTAATATTCCCCCACAGTAATGGTGTATATTTCAATAATTTAAATGAAAAATTTGTAAAATATCAACTTTAAATGAGTTATATAGACAATCTCTTTGGAAACAACGGTAGTCTTGAATGCCTACTTCAACACTAATTATTCTAAGCTGCCCTTAAAAGTTAAAAAAAAAAAAGTTCGGATTTACCTTGACCAGCACAGCCAATTAGTGGAGAGATAAGTTGGTCTGGGCAAAGTGGTTAAATTTTTCATAAACTCACCATTAATATTCAGGGATGAAGATGAATGAAGTAAGATTTCCCCTGGGAATTAGGTAATGACTCAGCTTGAGTTTGTTTTATATTCACACGCGGGCCATGGCTCCCGCCAGTCTTAAGAATACAGGCTTAAAGGTGAAATTAAGAAGATGAAAATCCTCAAACTAAATGTCAGCACAATCTAAATACCTTAACTTTTTCTCTCTCTCTCTCAATATATATATATATATATATATATAAAGGAAAATTGTAATTTAAAAGATTCAAATGCCTAGTCAAACTAAGGAAGTTGAGTAGTTAAATAGAACATATTATTTGAGGGAATATAATAATATCTAGTGGTACGTGAGTTGACATATTTATTTTAGAGTGGAGTTCAAATTTAAGCCAGAATTATAAACATAGAGTTTTAGTAAAATTTTAAATATGTTGAGCTATGTTTGTACCGGAAGTATTTCAAATTAAAATTGTGTAACAAATCCATGCATAAACCATAAACATAAATAAACTATGATGTTTAAGAATGATGATTATTTTGTGATTAAAGTTATGATCAAAACAATCTAGATATTTAAGTTCTTTTAATATAGGGCCTAGCTGTACTATATATAGTTATTTACAAAAGGCAAGTAACCGTTAGCAATAAAATCATTTCTTAAGATTGAGTCAAATTAATTAAACTCAAATATCTTGAAAAAAAGGTTGAAACTTTCAAGTAGGTAGTTTGAGTTTTCAAATTTTGGAATAAAGCTAAATTTGATTTAATACTAACATTATAAATTGAATTTTTGAGAAGGGCCTACTCACACACGCCTTATTTAAATATTCGAAATATTTTTACAAGCATCGATGCTTTGTTTTTTTTAAATAAACCTTTTTATAATCTTATTTTATAGCACATGATTATTAAGAAAGTAAAGAGTTGTAAAATACCTTTTATGGACGTATAAATGGTGATATTATATTATAGATTTTTGTACGTGCAATATCATATTACTGGTCCCAGCCATCTGCATTTTTAATTATATTTATAGAGTATGAGTAAGGAAGGTAAAGAAGAGAGGAACTGTACCCACATTTGCATCAAAAGAGATTAGATAAAATGTATAAAATAAGATTTTCAAAACACACAACCGGGATTTTAACTCCAACCTCCTCATTACCATCAAATCTGATTAGACGTTAAGACCAAATACCCATTAATTTTGGAAAACCATACTATAGTAGGAAGTTTAAATTAAGTACGCCTGCATTTGAGGAGAGAGAGGAAGGTTGGTTAAACCATAATAAATTATAAATTAAGAATAAATATTCAATTCAATTTATATACGTATATATATTTTATAATTTTTTGGGCTCCATATTTTTGCACAAATGTTGAGTAGCTCCTCTATAAATGCCTTGAATTTAATCTTTCTAGTTGATCGGGAAGCACGAAAATTCTTCTGGACAGTATTTACATGCACAAAAAGAGACACTGCCAGAAATTTATTAATATGGATTATTTAAACTGCTCTTTTTACCATGTTCTTATTGTTCTCTTTCAATCACATATCTTTGGTCGGGGACACTCTCATGGTTTATATGGGCTTAAATTGACCTTGAGGACTCATTTAAAGAAGAATGCTTACATTTCCGTGCACACCATTTCCAATTAAAATAATTAACAGTACTGCTCCACAGTAATGTAAGTGACGGAGAGAGAAAGATAGAAAAATAGAGGGAGATGGGCCACATTATTTTATAATCTAGACATAGTGCTGCACATGTTTGTTCACCCACCTGTAGCAGATTTCACAAAATAACTATTCTTCTTATGTCTAGAAAGGAGTGAAGAGTTATTATTTTCCTTACAAAATGATGGGTAACACGCTGTGATCTCTATTCATCAGTCTTCACCTCTTATGAAGATAATATCAACACGTTTTCTTCTCAGAATACAAGAGGCTGTCGTAAATTCCATTGGTTAAAATAACCATGTTGCTTGTAAATGCTAAGTCTTTACGGATATTTGTTCTTAAAAAATAATATTTAAATTCTCAGCAAAACCAAAATGTCATTCTCTGTTCGTTGCTTTTTCTTTTACTTTATAACTATGATTTATTAAAAACTTTTTTATACTTATCAAAACTATATTTTTTTTTGCCAACACTATTTTAATATAGAAGTTATAGGTCAACGATGAGTTAAAATATTTGCGATCCTATCGACAAATAATACTGAGCAAAAATTTGAAGAATTTACCTGTCCCAAGGAATAGGTACATCTAAACCAACTCCAAATTTGATGAAACAACTTGACAAGAAATGGTATATTCTTTTGTTAACCAAATGATAAAATAAATATATGTCAAAGTAAACAAAAA
>JBCFYV010000012.1:20152045-20166106 GCA_039000515.1 Timema cristinae | reverse complement strand
TCTAATATTTAGATATATTATTTTTAAATAGCTGTTGAAATGGACTATTTGGCCGAAATCAACTGTAGATAAATGTTTTCAATAGATGATTCTTCTATGATATCAGTTTTGATATCCACTAAGTGAGAGATAATGTTTCAATAAAGAAGTAACTACAAACAAGTTTATAAGTTGTATGATATAAACTTGTGTCCATATTATTAAGGTTAATAACTAGCCTCAATAAATAAATTGTATGGTGCACCAAACAGATTTTCTCTCTACTTTTTCTAAAAATAAAAACATTTACCTAAAAATTATAATATTTGTGAAACCAGATAATATACATTTTTGCAGAAACATGATTGAAAAAATGAGCATCACATTCCACTAAGAGGCATAAATGAAAGAAACGTATTGTTCATTATTCATATTTTACAGATTTTACATATTTTCATCATAAATTATAATAATTAACTCCCGTTTTCCGAGAATTAAAAAAAAATGTTAATAGATCGGAAGCTAGGGACCTTTCAAGAATTACTTAAGGATTTTTTTGGGTGGGGGAGATCAGTAATATCTTGTTTTCGTGAGAGTGGGCAGACTCCATCTTAACTAAGTATTTTATTAATGTTTATGGTTAGACAAAATCTATTTAAAAAAAACACTTTTATAGACGCACAGTCAAAAGGTTGCACCTAGCGATGACAGATGGCGCTGAAGCATTGCCTATAGACGCACACAGATAATTTATACAAAACTATAAAATGTCATTTATTAATATTGTGTTAAACCTAATTTTACTGCGATAAGTGTTCTATAATCTTACATAACCAATCCTTTTGTCTAAAATAATATAATTTACCAAATCGTAAGAAAATTACGTATGATCGGTAAGGGAAGAGGAGGGAACGAGAAATCTTACGATCCCTTAAGTAGGGAAATTTGGGGAGTAAGGGAAGTCAAAATAATGAAAAAAATCCTTACGTAATTTATGGACAGCCCCCATTTGGTTTTATAAAAATATATTTCAAGTAAAGGTTTTTTTTTTAAATTTTAATTTTGTTCCAACCTTGAGTTATTTCGTGTCTCAAATACTTGCAAATGTATTATTAAAATTGTCAATATATGCTTATGTAAATTACCCTTAGAATTATGTTCATGGGATGATTAGTTTATAATGATAAAAAAATCCCATATACGAAATTTAATAAAAATCGCTATAGTGGATTTCGAGATTAAATGTTTTCTTTAATTTTTACTTTTAGTAAACTACCCTCAATTATAGGGTAAGATATCTAACTCCAAAAACTCCTCGGGAGAACATTATAAAACCATATATACTGAGTTTTATCCTGATAATTAAAATGGTGTCGGCTCTAGGCCTAGATATAGGCATACAGGCAGACGGCATCGCAAAAAACACCTTTTCGGTTTCGGGAGGTTGACAATTATAAAAAATTTCGACTTTATTCTTTTTACAAGCAAAGTAAATTTATTTTCAAGGTGCCGAGAGAAAGTTAAAAGTGTCTATTTACGTAAAGATGAGCACAAATCATAATCTTATACGCTTCAATGGTGCAAGCACATTTCTAGACATTCTTAAAACTACTTTCAACTAAAGGCTCAATGACACTATAGAGTAAAATATCACAATTTAAGAATCAAAAAGTAGTGAATATTACATTGGCCACTAATGTAAGTTTTTGAGTTTATACAGTCATAATGTTCCATTATAGGAATATTGTATATATTTTTTGACTTATCAACTATGTTTCCATAGTCTTATAACGAGTGTTTAGTTAGAAACCGATGCATATTTGAGCTTTTACACACTTTAACAACTAAAGTGTTTTATTGAAACATAATTCCTATCGAAGCCTACTTTTTAAAAGCCCAAGTTGTTAACCTAAAGCTTAAGCCAAACTGCTGTTTTATTTGTAAAACAATCACAATCATTCAACATTAAAACTACTTATAAATGCTTACATTATTTCAGCGTTTCAAAATGGAACACGCTACAAATATTAATTTTGAGACAAGAGTCTAAATTCATAGAAATATGTCAAAACACAGTTAATTTATTACATTTAATTGGGATCAAATTCAGCTTAAAGTCACAAGTACTTAACTCTCCAAAGTTCACTCAACGAGATGATATTATTGGTGTAATACGTTCCATATTTTCTGCGTTGGTTTCCTTAAACATTAAATATTCTACTTTGCAGTCCACAACAAGTGATTGTGGATTCTAACTTTAAGGAGGTGGCTTTGTGCAAAATAGTGATTTTTGCATTGTTTAAACCAATAAGGGTATATTATCCTTATTTTCTTCAATGCATTTCCTAACATTATATGTACAATACCTTCTTTGTGTTGCACATGAGGAAATTGCTCCATAAATATTTCTAGGATATGTGTGTGAACATATCTGTGGGGGATTTGAGATTCCCTAAGTCATCAGGCCTTTTATTGAGATATGCTCTATGCAAAATTTGATAATCATGCCATGACTCCATGTTGGCATCACACTTTGTTAATGTATTCATGCAGAGTTTACAGTGAAATATCCGTTTTATCTTGTATGCAAGATAGCCAGCAACATATTTAAAACATCGAACGGTAAAACTAATAGGTATATAATCTTAATTTGTGATGATAAAAAACGTTAAAATTGTATGTGTATAGTTACATACTCATTAGCTCCAATTTAATAACCATTCATTTAATAACAAAATATGTTAAATATTAAATAGGAAAGCATTTTGAGATACCTATTTATTTTGTATCTCACGTATAAAAATAATATTTATGTAGCTAACAATCGGTTTACCCTGAAAGGTGACATCAATACTTTAATGGACTAAACTAGCCTATAGCCGTATTTTATAAGCCACAATGTTACATCATAGTTTATAATAATAAAAGGAAATGTTTGTGTGCAATGCCCGGCCAAATCTACGGCACGCAGAGATGTGAAATTCTTAGCATATGTGGACGGAAGGGGGTCCAAATGCACCTTGAAGCAGGATTTTTAAGTTTTCAATTAGCTTTTTAATTATGCTATTTTAAACAAATTTTTGAAGAGAATATTTTGTGTTAGAATTACGTTTCAGAGATACGGGGACCATTGTGGGGGGGAGGGGTAGAGGGGGGGAGGAATATCTATATAATTCTTATACCACAGTGGGTCACGGTCAACGCCGTGCAGGATTGCTACTAATTAATAAAAGAAAGCTTGCTAACTTTTAAGATAAATAGAGTGTAGGGTGCTCGTATATAATATGTTGAATAATTGCTTCAATAAACTGTACATAATTTTATCTATACGTATGAGACCTATATGATTAATTAAAATTTCGAGCTGATTTAACCTTTATTAACAGAGAGAACGCTTCTCAAGGTCAAATGATAAGGCAGGATTCACAAACAAACGGCCCGCGAGACATAGCTGACCGGCCCGTTTGTCTGCAATATCTTTACATTACTATCCGGCCTGCATCCATGTACTCACATAAAATAAAATAGTTTAACGTTAGTGTTTACTACCTAATTTTAATTAACAGAAACCATTAGAACTATTTAAAACTGTCCTATATTTTTGTTTTAACTTTAATTGCTTGAGTGTGGAAATTTTAATTTATACCGGAAAATTACCAGTTTTTAAATTATTTTAAGCATACTTTAAAACGATTTTAAAGATATAGCATCAAATATATATTATAGACCTGCATTGGTGGCCACGCGGTATGGTATCTAGCCTTCCTCGATCAAATAGTCATGTTTTGATAGGGCCACAATTTGTGGGATTGTTTTACATGGTTCTATATAAGATATCACACATTTAAAACACACTTTATAATTAAAATCTAAACTATTTAACTGGTCAGAACTTTCACCCTAATTTATATGAAAACAATATTTAAAAATATCTAACCCCTTCTTAAATAAATTGGTGTTTCTAAACGTCTGCAATTCTTCTCAATGCTCCTTAATAAATAATTGCAGTTGAGCCAGTCGCTTAGTTAAAAAAAAGGTTCATCGTGTTTCAAATTTTCTTAGTAATGTACAGTCAGAGTAAACTTATTTGTGTGGCAGGATTAGGGTGCTTAGGACGAGAGGTTAGGGGGTCAGAGACGGGGAAGGGTGCTACCTGAAGCTTGCTAGGTGACCGTAAGCCGACAGGAGCTCATATTTTGTATCTGCATTCGAGTTTAAAGTGAGTCGTTTACAAAATGCTCACTTGATTGCGCTGTAGTCACTGGGGGTCGCACCTAGCGATCCCAACGTTGAGGGAGTAAAGCCTCGAAAAGGAGTGCAACACGTTTAACCTAGGGACTGTGGCTCTGTTCTTTCCTTCTCTGTGACCTAGGGCCAACTTAAAGAATTTATATGCCATGAACCCTCACTTTTTTTAAAGCACCCCCTTTTTTTAGAGCACGTGTTTTTGAAACATTTTTGTATAAACTGAAAAATTGTAAAATGGTTAAATTAGCTATTTAGAGGTATGTAGTTGAAGTTATTAAGAACTAGTTGGTAAAATAAAATAGAGTAGCCTTGTGATTTTATAAAAATGTGAGACTACATAAAACAATATTTAGTTTTCTTTTGTTTTCTCTCGTTTTAAGTACACGGTAAGTTTAAATCTTTGTACTTGGAAGTTACGGGATCTTTAACATTGCGAGGAGGTAAAAAAAAATTGACTTCTTAAAAATTAATCACAAGTGATCATTTATGAATAATAGATTGGTGTAAAATACCCCCCCCCCCCTTTCGCCGCCTCCCAGATCGAATGACCCTAGTTGTAGATAATACTGTTGGCATTCTGAGGTGTTTTTTTTTCAAAGCAAGGGTGTAAGTTATTATCGTCATTATAAATGAGTATCAAATTATCTATAGGAAGTTACTCTAGTAATATATTTTTAATATGGACTAAAACATATGTTATTATCTGGATATAATATCATAGAAAAATAAAATGTAAGCCAAGGTGACATTTTCCGGTGACAATTACGGTTGAGGATCTAATCTCATTCAGATTCATTGGGGAGGGGGGGGGGTTCTAGCTTTAGATTGAGTTGTAAAATATCCCTTGTATTAAAACTTATGCAATAACTTTTTTTATCAATAACCGGTATATTTGGTCACTATCATCTCTTGTCAGTTAATTCCTTGGAAACAGGTGTCTCATCTTTTCTATTTTAATACTAAATTTATTTTTGAAGTAAATAAATTATTCTTGAATATATAAAGTTGGTCAAGCAAAGCTATATATTACAAGCGTCTGTTTGACGGTGGTCTATAGCAGCATAGAGAAAGGATATAATAGGATAGTAGTACTTTTATATGTGATGACATTTTCTAAAATGTTGAACAAATATGACTTGTAAACCTGAATATGGTATCTTTATTTCTATGATATATATCAAGATTTGGAAACATGTGGCTTCTAACCAGAAAAAATTCTGCTCTTTTAATCAAATGTAGTTCCTTAAATATACAAATATGAGCTGTTCTTATATAATTATGTTTTCCAACATATCCTTCAAGGTGACATTTGTAGCAATGACTCATTCATAGCTATTACTACTGTTACAGATTTGTGCCTAACAATGGATTCAGATCATTAAAATTATCCAAAATTAATATTCGAGATAATATACATACATAAATTACACTACATACATCAGTTCCATATTTCTATTTAGATTCCTAAAATAGACTACATATTGCGCTATTCCGGGAAACATTATCGGAAGAAGCCTAATATGCGGAATTGACACCGAACAAATTTAAATCAAGAAGCACTGGGCTTAGAACTCATTCCTGAAATATTGCTTCTTAAACTCCGACGTTATCAATATTCGTTTTATAGATAAAACTCATACACAAACTAATGAGCATTAAACAGTAATCAATAAAAATAAAATAATATCAACTTAATAACTATAATTAGGATAATACATATTAAGTACCACAGTAGTAATGTTTGTCATTTTTTAGTAAGATACATAAACAATATTTGCGTTATGGTTTTACTATATGATATATATATATATAAATAAAAGTCTTGACTCACTGAGTGACTAATCAACGCCCAACCCACACCCTTAGAACTAGAAAGCTGAAATTTTACACAGAGGTTCCCTTTATGATGTAGACAAGGATAAGGCTGGATTTTTCGATATTCCCACGGGATAGGGAATAAAGAGGAGTTATATAATTACTATACCACAGTGGTTAGCGGGAAGCGCGGTGGGGGTTGGCGGGGGGAGGGGGCTTATATAATTATTATATCACAGTGGGTCACGTGCAACGCCGTGCGGGACTGCTAGTACATAATAAAAGCAATACATTATAAAAGGTCCAATCACTATAATAAAACCAATACGAATATTTTAGCAGGCCACAGTAAATATTAAAAGTGTTCAAACAAGGGCCATATTTTTCTATGGGCCACACTAGGTCAATACCCCGAGTGTGAAAGGGTTGAGGGGGTGGGCAGAATTTCTGGCTCCAGAAATCTCTGCTAGCACAAAACAAGTCGGCCTGCACTAAAATAATATGTGAGAATTAGAAAAAAACACCTTGATCGAAAAAGAAAAAAAAAATGGAAAAATTAAAAAAAAAAACTTGTTTCTATAATCGCCTATAATCGCATTCTTAACTTAATTGTAAAGTATGTACGTATCAGATAAAAGTATCTACGAATAAATGTTTTATGTTGTTATGCAAAACCTTTATAATTTTATAATTATATTAATTATGTAACAAGATAACATTTAAATTAACACATATAAACACTTTCAAAAAGACAGTTTTCTTTGTAATAATAAATGTTTGGTCGTTCAAAATTCATGTGTACAATCTCATTCCAATCTTTACACGCTCATCTGTAGCAAGTTAATATGTCACACACAAAAATCTAGAGCTAACAGTTGATAATTTTCAGAAACCAATTGAATAAACGATGTCAATTGAAACTTTAAATGCTTAGTATTAACTATATTTTTCATATTTAAAACATTGTCAGAAACTATTATTCTGAGTGATAAATTGGTTTTCTATCAATTAATCCAATTAATAATTCCCCTTAAAACTCACTTCAGCAAACATAAGATCAAAAACCAATTTTAAGTTGGATCAATCTCCAGCCTACGTAAATTTAATTGAAATAAGATTGATTGTTTAGGTTAAGAAAACTATGTATACACATGCTATATTAGCAAATATTAATGGTCTAAGAGTCTAATAAAGTAGTGTACCAAAATAGTATTAAAAGTGCTGTATTCAAAATAAATACGGCACAGACGTGATTTCACTTCACCAGGGACAATAGCTCGGATATTGTAGGCGTTTAACACAGGCTTCTTCACAACAGCCCAGTAAATATAAAGAGGTGACATGTTATAATTATTAATCAGGGAAAACAACATGGTGTTTGCAAGTGGTATATTATTATTATTAGCACCGCGTCTTACTACCCGTTCGGGTTATACGCACTTACGCTAATGTGTAATGGTAGGGTGATTGTGAGATGAAATGGAGGACCTACAGTTTAACGTGGAATCCGAACCACGGTGGAGGCCTGGCATTCCCCACATTCACAAGATGTCTTGTCAGAGGTGAAGGAAGGGTTTCATGTGGTATAAACTGGCCTCTTTACAAAAGTCAAGAAAAGAGATGCATCGAGTTAATTAATTATGATGAAAATCGAGCACTAACCAGCACTAACGTAGCACAAACGATCGGCGTCTAGAAAAATGTATATCTCTATTATTTACTATACCGGGTGTCCAAGGAGATATCTTCCTAGCCACCCATAAGAAAATTGAGCACTAACCAGCACTAAAGTTGCACAAACGATGGGTGCTTTCAAAAACCGGGTGGCTAAAAGTCGGGTGACCTGGATGATACATATCACTGACTCTCCTCTCTGTTACTAATGACATTCCCTCGTATACCCATTCCCTATTCCAACAGATGGAGGGGGGAAGGGGAGGAGACAGTACAAAAAGTTTTGTATGAGTTCGCTAAAGGATAGTCAAGGTAAACACCTATTGCCCGCAAAAGTGTGTTAAACGAGGTAATGATTCAAAGCTGTGGACAGCATGAGTTTGAAAAGTAGGTTTCAAAAAAATCCTTCCTCGTGGAGGCGAGAATCATGTGCTTAACGGCTCTGAACTGATTCTCCATATATTTGAAAAACATGAATTTTATTAAAATATAAAGATAAAAAGAAAATAAATCATTACAAAGGGATATATAAATTTTTTTTTAAATGTGATAATACATATTAAATATTTTATAAAACAATAAGGCGATTATGTTGTAATCTTTACAAGATCGGTGACCTGGTGGTATAGGGGTAAGGTGTCGGACTTATGTGCTGGGGTCCGGGGTTCAATCCTCGGTCCCGGCACAGATTTATCTGATTACCAAACCCTTCCTTCACCTCTGACAAGACATCTAGTGAATGTGAGGAGTGCCAGGCCTCCACCGTGGTTCGGATTCCACGTTAAACTGTAGGTCCTTCATTTCATCTAAAAATCACCCTACCATTACACATTAGCTTAAGTGCGTATAACCCAAACGGGTAGTAAGACGCGGTGCTAATAATAATAATAATAATAATAATAATAATTTACAAGATCATCCATAGCAATTTATTATGTCAATTACAAAATATCCTCTACTTAAAATTAATAGTTCTTGAGATACCTACTAATCTAATTTCTTTAATTAAAACGTCAATTTGAGCAAATTAAAAAATATTAAGTATTAAAAAAAAATCTTTGGGATTTTAACACAGCCATAATCTGTTATTTGGAGCCAACAGTTCAATTTCTGTAAAAAGTTCCGAGACTTCAACACACTTAACCTCGGTCTAACCTTGTTTTCACCACCACGGTGCCTGGCGAGTGCAAAGACCTCCTAGCTAAGCCTGACAACTGTAGCGCGACCAATCAGACCAAAAGGGGTTAGAGAGGGATCGTGATGACACGGCTACATTTTCCCAACCCCTTTCCAGGTTAATTTGGGGTGAAATTCTTATGTACTACCACCTTAATCCTCAACTCTTTGACTGAGTCGATAACAAATACTCTAGAGTCTGAAGTCACTAAAGGATACCATTAAAACAGAATGTGAAATAATCTATATTCACTAAAAAGATAAATCGTGGTTCGAGAACAAATTTTTGCTCAATCAAGAATAGGCGCAAATGGTAGATTAATTAATTAATAAATTATTGGCATCCTCAGAATCAACTTGGTAACTGTTCTCCAAGTAGTGATTAAGTAACTAAAACAACATACGTCTTGGGGTGACCTGGTGGTCTAGGGGTAAGGTGTCAGACTTCTGTGCTGGCGGCCGGGGTTCAATCCTCGGTCCCGGCACAGATTTATCTGATTACCAAACCCTTCCTTCACCTCTGACAAGACATCTTGTGAATGTGGGGAATGCCAGGCCTCCACCATGGTTCGGATTCCACGTTAAACTGTAGGTCTTTCATTTCATCTCACAATCACCCTACCATTACACATTAGCGTAAGTGCGTATAACCCGAACGGGTAGTAAGACGCGGTGTTAATAATAATAATAATAATAACATAAGTCTTGCAAGTATACAATTTGTTTCAATCTAGATGTAGCCATATTTGCTGTATTTTCAGTCATTTTTAATAGGAATTTAAAATATCATTGACTTTTTAAATACATCCTTCACACGGATTGGTCAAATAAAACGTAAGTTATGATGTAATAGTGACGCCACCATAGTTGTTGCGACTATTTCACTCCTCATTTAGTAAATATAGAAACAGAGCCAATAAATTAAGCAAATCCTGGGGTTCATATAAATCTCGAAGCTTCGCCATTCTAATACTTGAGCTGGAGCATATTTGCAGACTTTATTGAATTCGGGTCCAGGTGTTAAACGCATTGATTAAAAAAATATGTTTATAATCTAATTATTATTTGTGTTTAAAATAAGTATGTGACATTTTAAAGCAATGAACTCACTCAATTCCTCTTGTTTCAGATGCAGTGTAAAAGACGCAACATCAGTGGTCCTCAACTCGACGCTAGGCAACGCCATTGGGGAGTGAATCCAAGACAAACCACCTTCTAGAGAGCAAAAACACCCTAAAAACCAATTATTTTTAAAAACTTATTATTTCTGCAAGGGAATCACATGAATGGTTGGGTTATCTCAGGATATTTTTTGAAATCATAATATGTTGTTATTGGGGTTTTCACGGTCATAATATCACGAAATATTCAATCGCACTTTGTACATAGGCTTGAATGGGGGTAACGATTTGGTATCCAGTGTGGTTATTGCTCATGAGGTCCACCTAACAAACATTATATATTAATATGGATTCACGATTAAAAAACTATGAGCTAAGGCGTGTTTGTGTGTTTACATTACACGTTAAGTTTGTTTTGAATTTAATAATTACCAATTAAAATGTGACATAACAATTTTTGCAAATCAAAATTTAGGTTAGAAAATTCTACTCTACTGGAATATAGATGCCATATAAATGCGTCAAATAAATTTAATGCGCTTATTAAGGAGTTTTAACTAAAGAAAAATAGTCCCGTTTTTAAGTATTATTTGAGTTGATTAAAATATAATCAATGTTAGAAACACGCATTATCCAATAACTAAAATCAAATTAGTTGAACCTTCTCATCCCATACATATACAAATGTTTGGAAGACCAAACAGCATATAAAGTTTGTTTGAACCAAAATTAATACAAAATCCTTGTACATTTACATCCAGCAAATTTTGCTAGTACCATTAAATTGAATTCAAAGTTTCGACGTACAGCACCAGAAGAACAAAGCTGCGCAAATACGCAGGTATAATATCACGTTTTACCACCTGTTTATATAAGTAGGACATAGTTTAGGATGAATGTATCCACATCTACTTAGAGGAGAGAGTGAGAAGAAATTGCTAAAAATACAACTCAGTACACCCAGCTGGGATTCTAGCCTGGATCTCCACGTCACCAGGAAACAAAACGAGATTAGATTGGTTTTTAGTCCACGTGCCCATCACTGTGGGTACATGACGATACACTTAATAATTGAAACTATGAACACATTAAACAAGGTACGTCTTAAGTTCCTGCGACAGCGCACACAAACGTCTATATACGGTTTCATAATATAGCATTGATTTTATTCTTAAGCACTCGCACTAACGCCAAAGCTTGGTTCTTGACTTTTCCATCGTGAATCCAATTATTCGTAATCACTGACCTTTTTTGAGTACTATATGCTTAGTAATATATATGTACTGTACCTAAAATATGTTGGAACTTTTATTTAGAATATGTTCACAACCAATGTTTTAATAGAAAACGACATTAAATTAATGTATTACAATTGCTTTATGTAATATTACATAATAGATACATAAAATATATATTCTGTTATGTTTTCTAGTTAAATGCCTAAGGTTTGGTTTGGGTTTGAATAAATATCTAATAGTGTGGTTAAAAGATACTGGAGAGAAAGGTTTTTTATGATCAAATTTTACTTTATTATTTATTTGATAAAGTATCATACTTATTGTGATATATTTGAGTGAACCAAATATATTAATAAAATACCCATAAGTTCTAAGATTTAACTTAGCTTATTACTTGGGGAACGTGAAAAAGTAAGAAAAATAAATTATTAGTTTTCTAGAAAACAAAATGTATTTGTTTTTTGATTAATTTGATACCTGTGAATTAAAGATTTTAAATTTTCTTGAATGTGGGTGCATACTTGACTATACAACCAAATAGATTCTTGAATGCTTCAGATACACTTTGTTTTTATTAATTTCAGCTTAGATTAATGCTCTGTAGGTTATTCATAAATGTATTCTAATATCCAATGGTTATAGCTAAAAGCTATCCCTCGATATATATATATATATATATATATATATATATATATATAGATATATATATCAATATCATATTGTTAGTGTATATATATATTGTTATATATATAATTATATATAGTTAATATTTTCAATGAATTAAAAATTGTAATAATTGATTGGATGTTGAAAATATTTAATACACTTGAGGATCGCATTAAACGCAGTGTAATTTATTATTGTTATAATTATGAAAAATACTATAGTAAATCTTAATAGGTATTAGAAAGGAAGAAATTGTTTACAAAATTGTAGCTATGTTTTGTATAAACTGATTGTACGTTCTATAATAGTGTAATTATTATATTGTTATTATTAATAGAGTACTTGTATTTATTATAAGAGTGTGTGATTGCGTATCTGATTAAAATTAATATTGATATAGTGTTTTGATTTTTTAATTTCCAAAACAAACATAATTTTGTGTAAAAAGTAATTTTTTATACTACTATAAAGCCACATGGCTGACTCACTCAATTACATTAATGTTTACCCACTTCCAGCTTGTAACCGACGGGAAAATTCCAAAAAGTTAAAAAATTTAATTTTTAACCCCCGAAGAAAATTCAAAATGGTGGAGCAAATTTAAAGTTGGCGTGGACCTTTCTTTGGAGGTTTCTTGTGGATAAATGGTAAAACCTATCAAAAATATCTGCACTGGAATTACATTAGTTTACATCCACTTGTAAAGAAAACTCATTGGGGATTTGGGGCAAAGCGAGTATATATACGAATGCCTTGAGTCAATGACTCATCACCTTATCTCCCGAACTCCTAAAGGCGCGTTGACACGGTGTTAGTTGACTAATGCAAGTACACTAATTTGGCTGCGCGCGCACAGCTTGCACCGTGTAAACAGACAAGCAAGCTACTAACATGCAAGTCCACTTGCAACTGAAAAAGTTGGTCACCTTCCAACTTTACTAATGCAAGTAGACAATCCAAAATGGCGGCAACTGAAGAATTGGTTGTGCGGGGGACACTTATTTGTGGAATGTTATAAAACGAATGAGTTTTTGTGCAATTTTAAGCACCGAATTTATAAAGATATGAATGGGAGGGATATTGCACTATAGGATATTGTAAAGTTATATCAGGTGTACATAAAGTTTAAAAAAAAAAATGTTAGGCCTACGTACATTTTTCAAATGTTCTTTGTGGGAGATATTATTTAATATCGGTAAACAAATGTTATCAATAATTTTAAAAACCATTATTTCCTACCACTCAACGTGGCATGTGTAATTTTTTTTTTATATACGATCACAAAATATAATACAACATTGTAGGATCGTGATATTCGCGTTATCGGCAAGTAAGGCATGAATGACCGGTGGTTTTCACGCGAAATCTTCGGCACGTTGTCCAATCTCCATATTTGACACATTAAACAATCTTTATAAGTTTTAATTATAAATGTACAGCCCACACACTTAAAAACACTTTGCAGTAATGCTTTGGAATATTAAGTAGATACATAATATAATATTATCGTATAGCAAACCAGATAGTCTATATTTAAACCAATCTACAAATTAATGAATTATTAGTTTTAAGGAATGTTTTAGGCCTAGCAAGCTAGCATTTAACAAAATATTTTGTTATTAGTATACCAAAATTTAAAACAGGGTCTAAAAAACCTGCGTTATGTCTATTTAAAAAAATGCTCAACAAATTAATTTAAGCCTATTATTATTTAAAAAAATATTTTAGGCCTAGCTAGAATTTAATAAGATATTTGGTTATTAGTATACTAACATTTAAAAGAGGGTTGAAAAAACCTGGGTTGGACCTATTTAAAAAAGTGCTCTACCGAGTTTGGTTGTATTGGGATTTATTTACCTTATTTGAGTTTAATTTTATTTAACATGTATGCTAAATAAGTTAACAAATCAAGTAAAATAATTTAATAATTATTTGAGAACAACTAAAATCTATTTTAATGTATTAAGGAACTAAGAAATAGGAGACACACTAATCACTAACTTTTTTATATTGTCTATATAAAACATTTTTTTTAAATAGGTAAACTAATTATTAAAACATATTTTCTATCACAAATTGTAACTATTCTTTAGATTTAATTCTAATATTATAATTACGATTAAATATTGTTTCCTAACTACAAC